>JBBPBX010000001.1:194197-213718 GCA_038048925.1 Garcialebias charrua | reverse complement strand
ATATATAGTGTTGCATCAGTTCAGCTCCCTTTTCAGCATCTGCATTTGGTAGCAGGACAATTTGATAAAGACCATGCAGAATAATGTAGTATTTTCATTCCATGGCAGAGAAAGCTATGTAGTCTCTGTACATAGGTCTAGGGGAAAATAATCAGTACAGTATTTTCTGGTGTATAGGTCGCACCGGTGTATAGGTCGCACCTACGTTTAGCTCTGCTGAAAATGTCTGCCACAGGAGCGCACAGCAAGGCTTTTAAGAAGATTAACACTTAAAAACAATTATTTGTTTGGTAAAAATTATAGCAAATATGTCTGAGCTGAACTTTTCCTTAATAAATGAACGTAATTGTGAAATGAGCTGGATTTAAAAATTTGTTTTGCCGAAAGTGTTAACAAGACATATATAGGTCACACTGGTGTATAGGTCGCAGGCCTTGAAAAAACCCATAAAAAGGTGTGACCTATACATCGGAAAATATGGTATCTGTATCGGTATCGTTTCTCGGCCAAATAAGTTTTAACATATCGGCATATCGGATGTCAGCCAAAAATCTAATATCGTGCATCCCTAGTATGTTGAGATTTACTCTCTCTTTGTTTTAGTCAACACAGGGAGTGATTCAATGAGCAACAATTTTACAAGAATATATTGAAACAAATTTACTATTTGTTTGAATACTCAAAGATGTACAGTAAAATACAACCAGTATTCCGTGAAGGAGTATATCACTTGCTGCCTTGCATGATCTGTTAGCACTCAAAGAATAAGTTGGGGATCACTCTCAGCTACTCCCACATCCAAGTTTAGCTCAGTGCCTATAAATTGAAAGTCACAACCTTTTTGTATATTAAAACTTGTCTATGGGTTCATAAGATATTTTGCTAGCAGACTGACTTTAACAATTATGGCAAAACGATGACCTTGTACAATATGTCATAACAGAATCTGTTAGGGATGACCCTCAGCTACTACCACGCCAAATTTTAACGTAGTAGCTGTGAAACTGACAAACCAGCCACTAGGGAGCACAAGCCAGTGTATCTCTTGTGCCGGTCCCAAGCCCGGGTAAATGGTGAGGGTTGTGTCAGGAAGAGCATCCGATGTAAAACACTTGCCAAAACCATAATGCGAGTTCATCAAAGTGAAACCATACCGGATCGGTCGAGGCCCGGGTTAACAACGACCACCACCGGTGCTGTTGACAAACAGGGTGCTGAGGGAAATTTTGCTACCGTTAGTTGAAGACCCGAGGAGGGAAACGTGTCAGGAGACAGAGGGAGAAGAGGAAAAAGAAGAATGTAGGACTGAGGGTTGCAACTCTAAATGTGGGGACAAAGGAAGTTAGAAATGCAGCTGCCAAGAAAAAGACAAAGAGGAGATATATGGATGCAGTTAGAGAGGACATGAAGGTACAGTAGTTGGAGTGAGGACAGAGGATGCAGAGGACAGAGTGAGGTGGAGGAGGATGACTCGCTGTGGAGACCCCTGAAGAGGGAACAGCCGAAAGAAGAAGAAGAAGAAGCTGTGAAACTGACAACGTTTGAATTGTGTTTGTTTGCTAAAGTTGATTATCTGTGGTGGCCATCTTGAATTGGCCTGACTCTACAAATTATTCAGACGTTGATGTACATTCAGTGATTACTTAAGAGATTTTAATAAAAATATATTCACTTGACAGGTAAACACACACATGCACAACATGACCATCCACCACCATGAAGAGTATGTTTTTCTTAACCAGATGTTCTTGCTGGAAGCTAAAAATTACACATTGCACCTGTAGGGCTCCTAGGTCTCTATTTCTTCCCATCTTTACTTAAAAAATCTGACTCCGAACCACAAAAACTCTCATAAAAGGGGGGAAACATATTTTACTATGTGAGCTGGTAAACAACTGGGCAGCATATATGCTAGTAAAAGTAAAAACAAGCACATATTACTAACTCATGCTTGTTATATTTGTTAAGCAGCATTTTTAACGTGCTGGTAGATTAACGCCAGCGTCAGTGTGAAAATGACTCAAAGTAAACAAATTGATGGTACTATTAATGCTGCGGCTACTTAATGTGCTATTAATGTAAACTGTTAGCAAAATATCTCCTTTAGGAGTGTTTGTTTCTAATATAGAGCCAAGCTTTAGTGGTGTCCGACTCACCAACACACGTTCAAGCAGCCTGAAGACACACACACGTTCCCACATGAATACACACCAGAGAGAAGCAGGGGGAGGATCCTGCAGAGGTCAGTATAGCAACACCAAATCATCAAAGAGTTGGACTTATAACCGAGTGTACTTCTCTCTGTGATGGTGTGCGAACCATAAGTGTGTGACAGTGGACGACTATAGCACAGACCACGCCACAAAAACAAACAAACAAAAAACATGCCACCTTTACAGGAGTTCAGTCAGCTATGTGGCAGAAGAGCTAGACTCCTTCAGTTGGCGCAATAAACATCACTTGTGACATTTTATTGTGCCTTGCTGCTTCCACCTGCTATCAGAGGAGCAGAAACTAAAACAGCTGAAATTATCAACTTCGACTAAAAGCCCCGGTGAAGCTTCCTTTGTTAATTAATTCCATGCCTGCCATTCTCCTAAACTCCTAATTTCTAACACATGCTTGCACGGAATATATAAAAAAGAAGAACAATGGAAGGTTGCTGATAGGAAGGCAGCGCTGGAGGTAGAAGGGTGGAGGGACGGGGGCTGGAAGTATAAAGAGTTTTCCTTTCCTCCACCTTTCTGCTAGTTTTAATTGCAAGGTGCAAAAGTGAAATGGCTGTGCTACATGATAGTGTTAGAGGAAACAGGGGTGTCAATGAGCGAGGCAGGGTAGGGGGAGGAGGAGGAAGGGATGGAGGGGTGAAAAGGGGATGACGGGCAGACAGCAGAGGGGCAGAGGGGTGGATCTGCGACGAGAGGTGTGTGAGCGTCTCGAAGTGACAGATAGAGTCCCCCAAGGTGCTCTCGAAGAAGCGAAAGATAAAGATTCTCGGGGGAAATTTCTCTCATTAGTCTTCAGACACAGTTCAGTAATTCAGCCGGTGTCAGGTTTGTCATGAGATGAAAAACAATAAAAAGTAGAAGGTAAATAAAATTTAAAAATCAATCTGATTTGAGGGGTATCAATCACCTGAAAGAAAGGGAAAATCTGATTCTAAATCACTGCCGTTTGCTGCCTGTAAGTACGGTAATTGCAAACCAAGATACTCATCATCGCCCTCAGTTGATTAAATAAGTTACTTAGAAGTGGAGCATTTTAAACCCAATAGCAGCAACGCTGGTTATCACCGAAGCGGCCTACAACAAGATAAACGTGCTATCTGTTGACAGGCTATACTGGTTACCATTAAAGAGTCTAATGTTGAGGTGAATTCAACGAGCTCTTACAAAGACAGAGTCTCGACGGTGACACGGGAGATATAGTCCAAGTGAGGAAACACCCCAGTCAGTCTGCACAACATATTCATCTTGCCACTATAGAACAGCCTGCAGTTATCTCCCCTGTACAAGAGCTTCTCCAGGAACAAAAGGAGTTCTTCCTCAAACAGAAATGCATGTTTTGGACGTTTTTATTACGCTGTTAGCAGCATCGATTTTTAAGCAACAATAGGAGCTCCTGCTTGCGTGCCACCCCCGAGACAAAGCCAAACCAAGACAAATGAATTCCTTGACACACGATTGTTTAAAATTGCTGCAAGGATAGATCTTTTTTTCTTCTTCTTCTTCTCTTCCTTTCACCTTATGTCGCCTTGACACATCAGCACAGATACAACAAACGTGCCCTTTCGGGGACAGAGACACGCAACTCTGTCAGCAAAGTGCCGTTGAACGTATGAAGAAAACTCAGTCCTTGTTATCTAGCTCATTATATTTTCAGCATCGCAATCAATAATCACAGATTCCAGATTATTTTTCTCCACTTATGTCTGAAAATTATTGAATAATAAAGACATTACGAAAGAAATCTTCAATATTTCTAAAACTTGTGCTGACTATTAGTGTGAGGGATGATGCTGTTATCTGATGGCCTTTGTCATCTCTTCAGCTTTGCATAGCCAACAAGCCCTTTGCATGTGCAAGCTAGCAGGCTGAGTCTTTTCACTCCACTGTCAGTCTGTTTCATTCTATAATTGCTCCTTGGTGTCTGCATCATCTAAACTAAGATAAAAAAGAGGGAGCAAAGATAAGCTCAAGAGGTGTTCTTGCCCTGTGCTATGATACCATCAACCTCATCAGTCTATAATACCTGCCGCTCTCCATCTCCCTTATTATCCTCATGGGTTAAAGGTCGGGCCATACCCATCCTGAAAGGTCTTTTAACTCTTCTTAACACAACAAATAATGCAGATGACATCAGAGTTGCATCAAAAGGTTGTAGCGAGATCTTTGATTGCATATTTTAGAAAAATAAAGGGGAAATAGGAACTTCTGCCTCAGTCCTCTCCTTCCCTTATTACAGTCACGAGTAGGTTTGACTTGTACATTTTTGCAGAGAGAATAACAGTTTCAGTGCTGTGAAGAGCTTGGATATATCCTGAGCAATTGGTGTTTGAATAAAGATACAAGGTCCCACTTCATGGATGCATTTGTTAATAACACTATGAGAAATAAAAAGCTAGATATGTTAAATTTTGTGTTGGGTTAATAGATACTTGAGGAGCATTGACTGCCAGAGTTGAAGACAAAATGTCAAATGGCTGACACATAGACACATTTTTATTTCCATTTTTAGTTTTTGAGACTCAACTTGAATTATTATCCATATACAGTATAATGTATGAGACACTGAGAAAAGAAAAAAGGCAACAACAGTGATTTGGGAAATTTTAGCAGTAGAGTCTAGTACATTAGGACCAGCCAGTGGCTGACACATAAAGCCAAATCTTTTGTTCATTTACTTTTTGTCCTATGAATGTAACAATTACACATTCATAAACTCTATAGTCTACAGGAGTTTGGAAAAGACTCTGGATCTAAAACTACAACATGGCAGCACCTGTAAACCAAATCTTGTGGCTTCAATTCCTAACAACAAAAGTACGGTAAGCATGAAAATTACATCTATATTTTGTTTTAATTTGCTTTTATGGTCTATGTTCACAAGTGGTGAACATTGTGTGTCCAAAAATGTGCATGCCTAAAAAATTATTTCACTATGCTCATGCCTGGCCAATGCCAACTTTTTGAAGAATGGCAAAAATTGTTCCAAGTAATCGATCAAGTGGTGAGTCTATAGAAGAAGGCATTACTTGTGAAATAAGTCTGAAGAGACTATTAACTGCTCTGGACCACACGTCAACAACATTAAAAGGGTTAGTTTTCAAAGTATTTTATTAACCTGTTGGAATCCACTTACAACTAGTTTATCACATTCTTTCTTTCTGAATTCATGCTCCAAAAATAGGCTATATGCCTGTAAATGTAAAACTTCTTACACATGGAAAAACAGAAATGTGTCCAGCCTCTGGACTCCAAAACCCAACAAACCAGAATTATTACACCTCAAGTAGTCCGGTCGGAGTCGGTCATGCGTTGCTGAAAGTCTTGCCTCTGTCTGTGATGGCACATTGACTGACATTGACCAGCCAAGCAGAAGCAGCTAGAGCTTGTGAAACACTTAGACCCAAACTTCAGGGCATACCAGGCTGGAGATAAGTGTGCTTTGGTGTGGGGTTCTATCAAGTGTTTGCTTAACAGTGTCTGAATTTGAGACTGTGTAGAAGTTGGTAGGAAGTTGCACCACAGCAGCCCTAGGCCAATCTCAGAAATAAGCTGAGCGCTTGAAAGTGGGACAACTCATTGCCAAATGTGCCACACAACAACTTGGAAGAGCACAAAGTCACCAGAAAGTCATCTGGCCAGTGAACAACAAATTAATCTAACTATAGGCTGGTAGGCACACAGCTGTAATGAAAAATGGATTATTCTGACACGCATAACAAACCCAATATAAAATATACAAAAAGTGGATGTGGAAACAGAAGAGCTATGAAAAAGAGACAAAGATACAACATTATAGGAGATCATGACTTCTCTGTTCATTTGAATCTGCGCTCAAGTTGAATAAAGCTATTTATAGAGGAGACTGTGGAGCTGCTCTACAAATTATGTAAATTCATATAACACATTATTTGTATCAGGGTGAAAATAATATGGGGCCTATAATGCATTTCTTGTAACAATGAATGAATTTGAGGACATTTTTCTCGAGCCCTGATCTTGCGGAACAATGCCTTGTTCATGGACAATTAAAACAAAAAGCAAGGAGGTTCTGGTGGGGTGTCACAATAAGCATAAATGTCCTTTATGGCCTGTGAAAATTGTCCTTTTCTACAATGTTTGATCAAGCGCAACTTTAAGGGATCAAATATTACACACAAGCTCTTTTTCATCTATTCCTTCAAGCAGAGTCTTCCTCTTTTCTGGTCTTTTCTTCTACACTTTTATCTTGTTTTTCCATACAACCTTTATCCATCAACTCTTTCAGCTGAGCATGCCAGCTGATGGCCCGAAACAGTCTTTATTTGTCTGCCTGCTTTTCCTCTGCACTTACATCTCAGCCTTGACTGGATACTTAAGAGTCACAACTGAACGTGCCTCCAAAATTTTTGACGTTTTGAACCACTTTGGCTAGGGCCGCCTCAGAGGAGTCGATGGGGGAGAGGGTGGGCCCCAGAAACCATCTTACCACCAGCAAACTGTTTGGTCCACTATGTGTGTGCTGCTTGTGGGACTGAGTTTGTTGTGGCTCCTCAGACAGAGGAAGTCATTCATCCAACCTTTGTTTATACAAGTTAGCCTCATTGAGCCACGGGGACTCATTTAAAGAGGGTCATTTGGATGAAGGACGAAATGTCTCAACAAAAGAAATCGTCCAGATGAACTGACTCAGCTTTGTTGGCTAAAAGTCATTACTTCACTCATCGAAGCCTGTCCTCTCATCTCTTAAATTCATTTCACAATTAAATCTAGGATATCACCCACCACTGCATGCCTAAGTGTTAAAGATCTTATGTTGCGAGTATGATGTGAGTTGGGGATGAGTCTCAGCTGCTATCACACTAAAATAGTGCTCAATATTTGTAAAATTGGCTTAAGTTGAGCCATTTTTGATGGGGATTTTAAACCCCTGTTACCTTAATAAAAACCACACAAGATAAACAAGAGAATTGAGTTAGACACAAATAATGAAACTTTGCAAAGGGGAAAGGCTTTTAATGTCTTCTGAAACTTTGTTTGGTCTCAAAATACATTGTCCAGCACAAATCTCAAAATACAGGAACATCTAATCCAAACATTGTCAGGGCTAAAAGACTTTGTCTTTTCTGTATCAATTTTTATTTGCGTTTTTAAGGTTGATATGCTACGGCTGCTATAGCTGACTCCAAAAGTTAATTGGTTGTAGATGTACATCTGTCGAGTACTGTCTGAATGTTTCATTAAAATTTATCCCAGTGGTTCACAAGATATTTTGATGAACACATTATAAATTAAACTGTCGGGCCAGAGAAGCAGCAAATTTAGGAGGTGGGCTGCTCCTCCTGGCCCCTCTTTATTCACATGTATTTTACATAGGTAGCCAGCATTTCTTAAAAAACAAAATTAGTTTGATGTAGCAAATTAATGAGTGCAGAATGAAAAAAATAAGAAAAACGGTTGTTGATCAAACAGTTGTAAATGTAACTCTAAGAGAGGGAATCTAAACACATTAACTTGCAAATAACTAAGAAAGTAAAGGAAGAAAAGAACATGAACCCCAAAAGTCAAAATGCTATGAGGATGGGTCAAAAGAGGAGGATGGGTCAAAAGAGGAAGATGTGCAATATGTTTCTGAAATATGAAATTTGAAATGAAAGCTGCATGGAACATAACATGAAAGACAACTTGTGGAAGCAGACATCCAATTTAAACAAGTAGTAGAAAACTCATCATCAGTAGGAATGCATTAAGTTAATCTGATTGGTCAAATCACCAGTCAAATCACCAAATACACATCTCAGCACCAAACAGAAGAAAAGCAGCAAAAGGATGCTTACTATCTGATTATCATTATTAGAACATCATTTATTGTGTATAAATAGCACAATAATGCAAATGTGAAGAAAAAAATCTGTTTTCATTTCAGTTGGTTAACTTTACTAAAAGGGTCAGGTTAAAAAAAAATAATGAGAGAAATAAGATTGTATGAGCAACACTTAAAAAAAACTTTAAAAAGTTGAGACAAATTATTAAAGTCCTTAAAGGGGACCTCAGATGTGTTTTTAAAATTTTTTATGGTATTTCTGTGAGATATCCAGACCCTATTCCTTCAATTTAATGCACAAAATAATTATTAGATAATCAATTATACCCTTTTTAATTCTGCCATTTTTAACTTTCGTTTTGAACGACCGGTTCTGATAGAAGTTCTGAAGTCCACGCCCTTCAAAGATCTGTTTACGCCCTCTGTAACAGCCAGTATCTGTAATGTGTTGTTGTTTTAAAATTAGCTCTTTTTTTATTACTCATTTGACTTACTGTTAGTGCTAGCTTAAGATAACTTACCGAAACCCGTCTGAGCGCGCCGCAATTTGCTGCTCCTTTTAGCATTAGACCACCCGAATCCGATGCTAATGTTAGCTTGTTCCTCTTCCGGTGTTCGCCAGCTCCGCTCGTTGCACGCGGCGATTTTGGGAGTTATCGCTGTTCCAGTCAAGACAACACAAAGTTCACCAAGTGTCTCCCGTAAATTAATCCGTAAGGAGAAGGTCCTCGCTGCTGTGAGGCTGCTGGGACGCTGCAACGAGGCTGTACAGTTGAAGCTCCGCTCCATCGCGCCAGAAGAGGGTCCCGTTGCCGCCGGTCCCTATGCCGGGAGTCCGCTCGTTTAATTTTTGCCGGCTGCGCGTTGGGAGCGATCGCAAATACACTAAAAATTGAACTAAAACATAAAAATAACAATTATACTTTATTTATAAAGCCATTTAAAAAAACCACAGCTGCAACAAAGTGCTGTACACATGAAATTAAGAACATATAAACAAAAGATGAGATGAAATCATGAAAAACAACAGTCATGTGTTTAATACAGAAGTGGGTTGAGCCTAACCAGGGGTTGCTAGGTGAGGGGCTGGACTCAGGTTTGAGGTGATTGGCTGCGGGTTGTGACGTCAATAACCGCAGGAAGTGTGAATCCAGGTGTATTTATCAAAAATAAATAAATCTACTTAGAGTAAATAAACCACTGGGTGCATTTTTTTGGCCTTAGGACTGTTTTTTTATGAAGTAAATACCCAAAGTTTAGTAAAAAAACATTAAAAAGTGAATTTTGAATCTGTGGTCCCCTTTAAAACCTAACCTGGATGTACACAGAATTTAATGACAGTATTAGTATCAGTAATTATACAGAGACAATATTTTCCCATGATTTCGTGTATTTATGGAATTTAAGATTTATAGTTGTGACAACATTTGAAAAACGGGAAAACTAGAGGCCCTAATACTTCGTCTGTCATGCACATTAACTCCTATTTTTTTTTGTACTTCAAACCTTCATTTAGACATTTCTTCACATTCTCTGGAAACTAAGTGACCTCAAGAAGCCCCTCGCCGTCATCAGTCCCACTCAACTGCTGGCTAATTAACAAAGGCATAGCGTAGGCTTCTGTTAAAAAGCCAGATACTGTAATCAAACTGAGGGATCTGACAGGCTGTGATACAAGCTGCTAAGCAAAGGAAACCATTTACTCACACAGGAACAAGGAACAGGAAAAAATAATTATGTTCAGCCTGACCAGGCTGCAGTGTATGCATGCTTATGTTGCGTCTGATAAAAAGGGGGTCTGGGGGGAGAGGAACACTTGGGTCAAACCAATTGTTGGCAGTTTGGTAGAGTGAAATATTAAAACCAAAAGAAAAAAAAAAAACACTGACCATTTGAAAAATGGCAACCTTGTCTTCTGGTCCCTCCCAAGACACTGCTAAATTGTGTCTATTGACAATCAACACCTTAAAAAGGTTAGAGGGGAGATTCAAAATCATTATTTCACAAGCGTCACAGCTCAAACCCTTTCTTTTACTTCCCCGCCCTGCTTTTAGATCACTCACGAGAAAGAATGAAAAAGGAAAAGGAGTGGAAAAAAATATATAATATGGCAATTTAGCTAAGTAATTACAGCATTTTACTCTCAACTACCTACCACCTACCCGCGGCTCCGTTGGCAGAGAAAGCTAATAATTCAATTTCTCAGTGACAGTAATTGTCAGTCGGTGTACCTAAAGGTCATATCAGTCACCCAAGAGAAAAGGGAAGGGAGAGCCCGGTGACACAATCACACAAGAGCAATTTAACATCAGAGCTAATGGGAGGAGTGAGCTGTGACAGACGGACAGAATGGCAGAGAGGTGGAGAGCAGAGCTCCTGTGAAGAGTGCCCACGGGATGTTTACACGGTCAGGAAACATTTTCAGAGACGAAAGAAGTTTCAAGCTGCTGCATTTGTTGTGTTTACAAAAACACATCCTCTAGATTTCAGTTCATATGTCACCTGTCTTGCGTTGGTGTGGGTGTATGTAGCGTTAGCAAAAGATCTCAAACCAATGGATGGATTTGACTGAAAGTTGTTAAACGTAATCATTGGACGTACATCTTCAACTGATTCTTTAGTAAGTGCAACTCACGATGGCTGCCATGGCCAACTGAAATTGGTAAACACAAAAAATGGCTATAACTTGGTCAGTTTTACAAATATTAAGGTAAAATTTGATGTATTTGTAGATGTAACAATATATACGTCTGTTGGAGTCAGCCTCCCCACCGTCACAGACATCTACACCTCCAGATGCAGGAAGAGAGCCACCTGCATCATGAAGGACCCCACTCACCCAGCTCATACACTTTTTGCCCCCACTCCCCTCAGGAAGAAGGTTGAGGAGCATTAAGTGTAGAACCACTAAACTGAGGAACAGCTTCTACCCTAAAGCTATTAGACTCATGAATCTCTAACCAGGATAATCACTGTGAAAATGTTGCTGCTGATCTGTTTCATGTTGCTGTGTTCCTTCGTGCTCATCTGCTCACTCAGTCATGTTTGTACTGTTCGACGTATTGTTTTCATGCTGCTAGTGCTGTGTATTTTTAGTTAACATTTTTCTTAGTTCATAATAATAATAATAATAATAATAATGAATTCAATTTATAACGCACTTTTCATTAATGAAAATCTCAAAGTTCATATCTTAGATCTTATTACAGTTTTTCTTTTGCATTTTAATACTTTTGTTGGATGGTAACTGGGACCCTGTGTACACAATCTCATTCCATACACATGTACCACATGTGGCAGAATGACAAATAAAGACCTAGAATCCTTGAATTTACCCTGAGCCTGATATCTGACAATTTTGCTTGACTTTGCATAGAACATTATCTTCAAGGATTGACCAAAGTCTACAATTCCATTATTTCTTTGCACAAGGGTTCAAAGAATGGACAGTTTTTGTTTTTAACCTGTCCAGAGGACCAGACTTAACTTTTTTAGATTTTTCTACCTGGATTATTGAGCATGCATCAGGATAGCTTAGAGTAAAACTCCGTCATGGCAGGTGACATGGCCGTCATTTAATGTTAGGCTTTTATTAATTGCTATGTTGTGAAAGGAAGAAAAATATTGAATATTTTGTCAGAGGATGAATTATATTTTTAGCCATGCATATATAAATTAAGACTATCTTTTTTGTTCCATCCAAGAAAAATAAGTGAATAAAAACTGACAAATTTAAAACAGCTTCTTTCTTCCCCTCAAAATGATTGAAAGCTAACCTTTTTTTTGGGGGGGTGGGGGTATTCTTATATCCCCTGCTAATAAAGCCAGTTCAATAATAGATGCAATGAAAGTTTGATGCCTCATAAAGCAGGTAGTCAGGACTGTGGGAGAGGTAACGAGAGGGCAGCCTTGCCTTTGAAGTAATTGACTAATACAGTAGCTGGTATTAAAGTCATTGAGTGCCAAAAGGGAGCAGGCAGCCGCTTGACCCAAAGCCACTTTGGACTAATCTAGCATTCAATCCAGCGTGTAATGACTGTTAGACCTGTCAATCCTCTAGGCTCTCTTTCTGTCTTGCGCACACACACACTCTTGAGCGTTCCCACTAGGACTGTCAAAAGTACACCACAAGTGAGCATGTATGTAACAAAACCTTCTGTTCCTTCTCTCTCCTCCTTAAACAACACTGTTTGGTTATACTGATTTCAAACGGAATAACTCTGGGATTCCAAAATATTCACACCCGCCAAATGATCCCTCTGGAAGTTTTACTTATGAGCCTTCAACACCTGCAGAGGGCACAAGTGTTGGAAATTAGCTTTCTGCGGGAGACATGCAATGAGCAATTAGATTAACCCCTTCACCTGGCTTAACGTTGGTGATCAATAGCTTTAATCCGTATTCTGAAATGTCCACAAGGATCGTAAAGCAGACATGAAGGATGAAAAAGGGGAGGAGAGGACTTTAAAATTAAAGTCATCAATTAGACCAGCACCTACATTTCTTACCACAAAGATTGTTAGATAGTAGTAGAATGACCAATATGTTAATTATTCAGTAAAGAAGATAACATTAATTTCTGCATGTTATGTAAACAATTATGAAAACTACCTTTGTCTTTTAAAGGGTGAAAACAACTATTTAGAGAGATTTCTTTCCAAACCACAAGAGCACAACTGTCACTGAAGTTGTATTCTGTTTAATTATTATTATTTTTATTTATTTACACGGTTCTAACAAAAATGCTGAAAGACCCATACTGCGTCACTAGGTGGTGATACTATCCACATTAACAACGTAATTACAGAAGAAGAACATAAATCCTTATCAATTTATGTTAAATAAATGGTCCAGTCCTGCTGTGCCAACATAAGTTTAACGTTTCCTGTGAATTACATCTGGTCAAGGTATAGAATTATTGATATTGAACTGAAAAAGAGAGAACTCGTTTAATTAATTATGTATTTTTGTGTCAGTCTAAACCCTGCCAATTTACATCTAAAATATAAGTAAGTCAGTAAACTGACCCCTTCCTATATTGGACAAGTTCAAAAGGCTCAAGAGAACAGGAAAAACTGTAGACAGAATTCAAAAAGGTACTGCAAGTTGGTTTATCAGAAAATAAAACAAACTGCAAGTAACATGGGTGAAAAAACAAAGCCAAAAAAGAACTAAAAAACACTTAAAAAAACAAAAACAAAAAAAAACAATTATGAATGGCTTGCCATGCAATGGTAAAAATGAAAAAGTTATGTGAAAAAGTCCTGACATTTTCACATTTTTCTTGAAAAAAATCTTGCAAGACTTATTGCAGCTTTGAAGTGGAGTTGAGAAAAATTATCCAGGCTTTCTCAAGGGTTTGTAAAGTCTCCCTGAACATTGGTTGCTTTATCACTTAATCTGTCAATTCTCACTAAATTTAGGAGAATTAGATTTTTGTTCATCAAGTCCCAAAAATGATTCTTGAGTTATTTGAGCATTGAAATAACACAACTTATGAGATGAAAAATGGTTTACACACATGAGGAAAAAACAAACAAAGTGTAGTCAAGGTTATGTCACTACAAAAGCAATGTACTTTTTGTATTTTTGTATTAAATAGGTTTTCATTGCTTTTCTTGGTTTTACATCACAGATGGTACCAAATAAGATTCAAGGATTCAAGGTTATTTATTTGTCATACACACCACATGTGGTACATGTGGTGGGACGAAAGTGTGTACACAGGGTCACAGTTACATCCAACAAAAGCATTAAAATGTAAAAAAAAAAAAAACAACAACAACAGTAATATGATCTAAAATATGAAATAAGAATAACATTAATTAAATTCATTCATTCAACTTTTATTTAGACATGATAGTTTCATTGAGCCACGGGAACTCATTTTTCAATTCAATTCAACCTTTATTTAAACAGATTAATCATATTGAGCCTAAAAGACTCATTTACAAGTGAGACCTGTTTGGACAGACAATAAAAAGTGGTGAAAAATGACACAGGGTTTGGAGACAAAAATATATATCCTAACACACTTTTAATCTTTACAAAAGGGACCTGATTTTAACAAAGAGTGATAATAATAATAATAATAATAATAATCATTTTATTTAAAAGCGCCTTTCATGACACCCAAGGACACTTAACAAACCAACACAGTGAATACAGAGCAAACATTATCAGCGACAAATTGAAATATAAAATACATAAAGGATATAAAATGGAAGATAAAAATACATTTAGTAAAGTTAATGATAAGCTAGTCTAAAGAGATGTGTTTTCAGGGCAGTCTTGAACAGAGAAAGGGAGGTGGTGTTTCGAAGGTCGGGCGGTAGAGCGTTCCAGAGGTGAGGGGCAGAGCAGGTGAAGGCCCTGCTCCCCATGGTGGAGAGGCGGGCAGAGGGTACATGGAGTTGTAGTGAAGAGGAGGACCTGAGAGAGCGTGATGGGATGGAGATTTGTAGGAGGTCAGATAGATAAGGAGGGGCAAGGTTGTGGATAGCTTTGAACGTGAGGAGTAGAATTTTGAAGATGATGCGTGATTTAACCGGGAGCCAGTGGAGCTGCTGCAGGACAGGAGTGATGTGGTTATAGTAGGAGGTTTGAGTGATGACACGGGCAGCTGAGTTCTGGACCATCTGTAACTTGTGGAGAGATTTGTTGGGGAGGCCGTAGAGAAGGGAGTTGCAGTAGTCAATACGGGAAGTCACAAGACTGTGCACCAGGATGGCTGTGGAGCGGGGCGTGAGAGAAGGACGGAGACGGTTAATATTACGGAGGTGGAAATAGGCAGACCGAGTAATATTGTTGATGTGTGAAGTGAAGGAGAGAGTGGTGTCGAGGATGACACCGAGGCTCTTGACCTGAGGGGAGGGGGATAGCAGAGAGTTGTTAAGGGGGACGAGAAGATGTTCTGATTTTGAAATAGAGTTTTTGGTACCGACGAGAATGACTTCTGTTTTGTTGCTGTTTAGTTGAAGGAAATTGTTAGAAAACCAGTGATGACAAGACAACAGTAGCCAATCATAAAAGAAAGCATACAATTTGAGAAGAATTAATGAAAGAAAATGGTATTTAAAAAAAATAAACAAAAACAACTACTGTACCTTATTTTCCGGCCTATAAGTCACAGTTTTTTTTAAAGGGGACCACACATTCAAAATTCACTTTTTAATGTTTTTTTACTCAACTTTGGGTATTTACTTCATAAAAATACAGTCCAAAGGCCAAAAAAATGCACCCAGTGGTTTATTTACTCTAAGTAGATTTATTTTACTGTGATAAAAACGGTTCGTTTTTGAAATAAACTGGAAGTCAATCTCGCCTTTGACGTCACAGGCGAGCAAGGACAACCCACCCCAACCTGAGTCCAGCCCCTCACCTAGCAACCCCTGGTTAGGCTCAACCCACTTCTGTATTAAACACATGACTGTTGTTTTTCATGATTTCATCTCATCTTTTGTTTATATGTTATTAATTTCATGTGTACAGCACTTTGTTGCAGCTGTGGTTTTTTAAATGGCTTTATAAATAAAGTATAATTGTTATTTTTATGTTTTAGTTCAATTTTTAGTGTATTTGCGATCGCTCCCAACGCGCACCCGGCAAAAATTAAACGAGCAGACCCCGGCGTCAACGGGACACTGCTTCTGGCGGATGGAGCGGAGCTTCAACTGTACAGCCTCGCTGCAGCCTGGCAGAAGCCTCGCAGCAGGAGGACCTTCTCCTTACGGATTAATTTACGGGAGACACTTAGTGAACGTTGTGTGTGTCTTGACTGGAACAGCGATAACTCTCAAAGTCTCCGCGTGCAATGAGCGGAGCTGGCGAAAACCGGAAGAGGAACAAGCTAACATTAGCATCGGATTCGGGTGGTCTCATGCTAAAAGGAGCAGCAAATTGCGGCGCGCTCAGACGGGTTTCGGTAAGTTATCTTAAGCTAGCACTAACAGTAAGTCAAATGAGTAATAAAAAAAGAGCTAATTTTAAAACAACAACACATTACAGATACTGGCTGTGCAGAGGGCGTAAACAGATCGTTGAAGGGCGTGGACTTCAGAACTTCTATCAGAAACCGGTCGTTCAAAACGAAAGTTAAAAATGGCAGAATTAAAAAGGGTATAATTGATTATCTAAGAATTATTTTGTGTATTAAAATGAATTAATATTGTCAAGATAGCACACAGACATAACATAAAATTTTTAAATACTTACATGTGGTCCCCTTTAAACTAATTTTCATGTCCTGCAATTTATACGGCTAAGTGACATATTTAGGGATTTTTTCCCCATATTTTTAGACCAATTTTTGGCTGAGATATGACCGTTTCCATTCATTCTGACGAAAAAAATGGAGCAGTACCACTTTCGGCCGCTAGGGGCACAGTATCACTTTCGGGCGCTAGGGTCCACCGACCGTTCCCAGCTCATGTGTCCGACCGCAGCCTCCTCTGCTCGGACTCACTCTGTCGCAGCACGGCCTCCTGCTCTCTGGAGGTCTGAACTACTGTTAGCTTAGTGTTTTACTGTTAGCAAAATAGCTCAAGAACCACAGGACAGATTTTGATGAAACTTACAGAAAGTAATCACTGGATGGATATTTACAACTGATTAGCTGTAGGAGATGTTTGAGCTGAAATTCGATTCATTTATAATTTATTTTCGCAGCGCGCGCACGTTTGGAAGACCGTCAAAGCGAAACAATTTAAATCCAGCTGATTTGAACATTACGTTAATTTTTAAAGGAAAAGTTCAGCTCAGAAACACTTTTGCTATAATGTCAGCAAACATATATATATTTTTAGGTGTTTATCTTGTTAAATTTTAAAGAAATTAAGCGTATCCTGTTAAAGTCCTACCGTGCACGCTCCTGTGGCCATTTTGCAACCAATCCATTTTGGGCAAAACACCGGCCCACATTTCTGGGTTGTCAGTGGTGACGCGTAACATACGCGATGCGTCAGCGGTGACACATACAACATGTTTATGGATTTTTCCACTTTATTGGACATAATTGGACTAATGCGACATATAGGGCGGTGAGACTTTTAAGCCGGAAAGTACGGTAGGTTGTAAAGCGGCGTACCAGTAGAATACTTAAAACAGGAACATGTCTGCAGTGGTTTTTCTCATGAACTTAGCAGATGTTTGAAGCCACTTACAGATGTTGAGGTTGAGAGCTTCAGATCTTTTTTCAAGATTATCCAGGAAACAGGAATGGAGTAGGAGAAAGACCTTTTGCCAAGTTCAGTCTGCACTGAGGGAACACTGCATGTAATAATGTCCTGAGAGTGCACGCTGTAGCTGCACGCACACAGAGACATGTAGGAGATGTATGAAGGCAGCAGACCAAGAAGTGATTTAAAGATGAAATGTACCAGAGAGAGAGTCTACGTGAAGTTAATGATGACCAGTTAACCAATGAACATATTGTGTTATTTTCCCAAGTTTAAAAGTGAGCCAAGCTACTCATGTATTGTACTGGAGTGTATATGTAATGGGAAAATGTTGCTACTGTCAGTCTTTTATGAAGGCACACAACTTGTACCCATTTTTTCCAATGCATCTAAGGGAAAACTACTACAACACAGGTATTTTACATTATGTCCTTTCTTCATCCAGGTTTCTCAAATGTTAAAGGCTCACTGTAGACCAAGCCAAGAGACAAACCTGTAGGCAAAATGAAAAGATTACGGTAGATGAACACTTATGCCACATTACGAGCACCTACGAAGTCCATCAACCATCCAGAAGCTTGCTGCAGTGTCTTTGGCCCTATCACCACACAAAACGATACCTGTCACACTAGCTGAGCAGCAGCCTAAAAAAGATGAGAGCAAGAGAGAAAAGAAAGCCAAAGAAACAGAGGCACTTCACAACACTGTCATTGCCATTCATAATACGCATTGACGGATAAAGAGGGCCATTAGGGGCCCCAACCTGGGAGCCATTAAATCATTTTAAATCGTTCTAACATCCCATTAGTGTCAGTGATGGGACCATATAATAGTCTGTTTTAGAGGGATAACCACAAGGCGCTCCATTCGGACTGAGTCACATGGGTCCTCTATTCTCCTCTCCAGGTCCCATTCCCCAGATTCTCACCTCCATCCTGAAGACAGCGAAGGGTCACCAGTGGTTTGAATGCAGAGCCCTGACACAGGGGACCTAAGGAGGTTTCTACCCTGTTAGCTGCTGATTTTTTTAGGAAACTGAATAAGAGAGCACAGCAACTCCACCCTGATGAATTAAGCATGATGCAGGTAGCCTGTAATAGGCCCATTATGCTGCCTTTAGCTGTGTCAATTGAAAACAGGAGAATCAAACCTCGGCGCGCTTTACCTCCGGGGAGAAAGCCTGCGTCTGTTTTTGCTTTGTGCATCTAATCAAATGTGTTCTGTGACACAGGAAGTTCAGGCAACAAGCAAATTTTCAAGCACAAAACATTTAGGTATTTTCAAAAGATGCCATAACTTGACATGAACCACAGTAAATATGAAATAGGTTTTGAAATTAATGCAGTAAAATTGGGATAAAACTACTAAATGAGCAATCACTCTTGTAAATACTGCTATAAATTGTAAAAGGTAAATAAAAACTAAGTGAAATAATTTTAACCTCAGCTAAAGTCCATATTGAAGCATAGGTGCCATCTAAAGTTTGTGACAAAACAAAAAGACATCATTATTTTTTACAAAGTAGATATATTTGCAAAATTTAATTCTAGTATGGCAACAGAAGGATGGAAATGTTGGTAGTTTTCACAAAACATGTTAGAAAATATGAGTAGGATTTTAGGAAACCGATCACTTGTATCATTTGTTAGAAAAAGACAATTCTTCAGACACTTCAGTATCTCACTACAGTAGTTTGTGACTGTTGGAGACAAGTTGGCAATTCAAAGTTGTGAGGAAAAACCTTAAATCTTTGTTGCAGTCTCACTTGATTCTGAGTTTTTGTGGCTGTGTTTTGATTGGCCAATATAAAAAAAAAAATAATAATAATAAAATAAATAAATAAAAAGCCTATTTTTGTGGATGTGACTTGACAAACTTTACTCTAGACTGGGTCCATTACTTTGACAATAGTCTCTGCCCACACCTACCTCAGCCCACTTTGGCAGCTGTCCTTATAGTCATGATTTAATTTGTTAATGTACACTTTTTAAATGAAGATTGGCAGATTTGGACCAGTTTTTTGACACTGAATATTTATCTGCATGGTTTTTAGATCTGGACATTCATATACTCTCAGATGTTTTCTGTCATAAAAGAAGTTCCTATGCAGGTGTCAGAATACACCTTCAGTGCTCTAGATTATTGGAAACTAAAATTAAACAGATTCAAGTTGGGGTTGAGATGCCCACAACAATACTGTGACTGTTTTAAGAGCAAATTTGAATAAAAAAATTGCTAGGGATGCACGATATTATCGGCACGGTTTCGGCCGATATTAGCACAATATAAAATATGTTGTTTTTATTATATATATATA
>JBBPBX010000001.1:172700-190366 GCA_038048925.1 Garcialebias charrua | reverse complement strand
TGTAGGGATGGCTCCCTCTGATGGCCCTGCCTCATCCCTACACCTCCTCAGAACGGCCGGCAGGTGTTTTGTGTTTGGGTTAATGACTCGTTCTATATTTAAGTTAGCGTTCTGGCCTTTGTGTTTGTCGGGTCATTGTCCGAGTTTTCCTTCCTGTCTGATGAAGCCATTTTTTATGTAAGTAGCTGCCCCGTCAGCATTTTGATTTATTCATTAAAAGTTTCATTATTTTAATCTCTATGTTTCTGAGTCCTGCCTGCCTGCACTCTGGTTTCTTCTCGCTTCACCGGACCACTCCCCGACACAGATGACAATGTTTGCAGTGTTAAATCAGAGCTGTTGGTGAACTCAGTGATAATTTGGAACTCTGTTGGCAAAATTGTTGCTACTGTGAAACCAGTTATACAACAACTATTTGTTCCTTTGGCAATCAAAAACTGATGCAAACCTTGAAACCAACACTTTGATGGGAAAAAATGACTAAGAACGGTAACTGTCTTGCTATTAGAACGACAGAAAAATGTCCAACAATTTAAACCTTTAAAATGATAAGTAAATATGAGGGCATAGGTTTTAAAGTCTGTTGCATAAATCTATGTTTTCTACTTTATATTATTAAATGTGTGAACAATGTTGATGTGTCCATTAGAATGAATCAGTGCAGTCTGAAGTTTCACACTCTTCCGGTTTATATAAATCACACAGGTGACAGGCACACTTGTTACAGCCAAACCTGAAAATATGTCAGGCTGTTGCAATATCTGAGCAAAACTCTGTATGAAATATGCATCTTTTTACTTCTTTCTCTATTTTTCTCTGCTGGATGATAAATAGCCCATTCGGTGGACCCTTGGTGTGCCCTCACAGTTCTTAAAGGAACAAAGCCATGATGAATGGATCAATGCCAGCGGTCTAGGAAAACAGCTCTTCCGGCCGATAAAAAAGATTTGCCAATGACAACTGGGGGACAACGGTGACCCAGTGAGTCGGTCTTTGGGGTACAGCCCCCCCAGAGGGGCGCTGGTGATGGAGCTAGGATCACCATTAGGGGGAAGATTAAGTGGCCCTGGCTTCCTTCTCTTACTTAATTATACATGCAAGCCCCTTCTGTACGGCCCGCTGCAGCACCTCAGAAAAAGGCAGAGTGCTCCTTTGTCTCAGCCACCGGCCGCCACTTTGATTGCTTATCGGATGTCTCTCCTGACAACCGCCAGGCACAGACACAACTCCCATTGGCCAAGATGTCAGGAACGCATAGAGAGGGGATAAAATAAGAAAAGAGGAGAGAAAAGAACGTGTTGGATAAGACAGCAGGGGAAGATGTGCGTATTTAGTTTTCATTACACCAGGAGCTTGAAGACGATGGGGGAGGAAAAATATGTCCTTGTCAGAAGGAGAGTCTCTGGAGGTGCTCGGAGGCGTGCCGTGCCATTCACTGACACTCAGCTGACAAATATGAATAGAGCAATTCATGCTTGAAAACAATGGCTTATGAATAATCAACAGGACCCATGAATCCCTCTCATAAACAAAAACATACCACTAGGGGCTAAAACGGACAAGCCTCTAATATATGCTAACAACATGCACCAGTACATGACAAGAGTTTTGTTAGTTCTAGAGGCTCCCTGGAACCGGGTTAGTGGACGGACTTCAACACTTCAATTCTAACAACTTCAGAAAGCAACTACCGGTATTTGTGACATACAGTGGCCTAATATCTTTGACAGATCCCCTTTACAGGCATTAAAGCAAAAAAAGCATGACAAAGGTAGCACAATGACTTCCATCCACTCCTTCTTAAGTACCATAACTATATAAGTTTGAGCTCACACATGTTGATAAGAAACAACAACTCACTAAGTAACAGCAGAAACATAATTTCTTTATATGAAAGGATTTTTTTAAAAGAAATGGAACCGTAAGTACACTTTTAGATCAGGTTGGGCAAAGGACAAAGTCAATAATTAATCATTGAGGCAACTCAGCTTCATCTCAACTCAACTCATCATGTTTTAAGAACATAGCTCGGGATGACATTAATTTGTAATGTGACTTCAAAGATGCTTCCCACCAGCTGAGTTTTCACGAAGAAAAAGGAGGAAATCAACATTTACTGTATGTCCTGAGGCAACTTTGACTCAAACTCTGCTTGTCGCTGTCAATGTGGGCAGGTTAAATAAAGATTACAAAGTGTTAGTGGGTTAATAGCTAATCAATACATGGTCTATGATACTGGTCAGCCCTCACTCATCTAATCTACCAAGTACAGGGGTAAGCTGAGGAAAAATAAAAGGATCTAATCAGAGGTGGGAAGGTATTCCAGTGAACTGTATGGCAAGTGCCATAGGTAATTTAAAAAAAAAAATTAAATAAAAAAAAAAGAGAAGAAAAGAGAGAGAGAGAGAGAGAAAGCATTCCATTAGTAGATAGGTCTGTCGCAATACACAATAAATCAATAAATAAATTAATAGCATGATAAATGAAAAATATCGACCTAGTTTTCATTTTTCGGCTTCATCATTTATTTGTGTCTTTCTCTTTTTACTGAAAACACTGGATGACAAAAGCTCAACTCTGGTGCTCTTCACTGATCCCTCACTTTTTCTTTTTTCTTTAAAATCCGTTTTAACGATCCAAAATCACATTTTTGGATTGTGAAAAGCAACTAAGCTACAAGCTAGCTAACAGGTTGACCTCGGGGAAAACAACTTTGTCTTGTCGAAGCTCCAAAATTCACGGTTGAAACCCGTGCCTTCGTCTAAAAAGTTGTTTTTCTCTATAAAAGAAGCTCTGAACTTATTTACTGATTTTTTTTAGTAAAAGCTTTGTATGAAAAATGCTATGCTAAAAGCTCAAACTACACAGAGCGTCTGCCATTTTGAGAACCGAAAAAAGGAAGGAGAGACAGCCCATGTCACCTCAAGGGACCTCCATCCTATTTTCTTAAAGACACACAGCTTGCTACCTCACTAGCCATCCTTTGGTTAAATAGTCTTATACTGTCATCTGGTGGTTGAAAAAGGGTACTACATGTTAAACAAATTAAAAAAATTCTTAAATTTTACAACAATTACTAATTACGGTATTGCCACATTTCAAACAAAATTATTGTTTATTGCAATAATTTCTGAGACAATTAATCGCCCAGCAAAATTTGTTATCGTGACAGGTCTAGTAACAGATATAGATTTGCAATACCACAGGTGTCTATGCGGTAAATTTATTTTCAGTGTGACTCTTAGGAGGTGCTACTAAAAAGAAAACCAAAAGTAAATACAACACCGGATGTGAAATAAGGAATTAGAGATGGTGAACAAATTGTCTCATTAAAATGTGCGTACTTTCTATTGCAAGTTCTATTAGATTTAATTTGATGCAATGACATCCATAAAATGGTTATGTCATAAAACTGCATAAACAATATTAACAGAAGACATTTATGTCTCCTGTTATTTAAATAAGTGAATGGGAAACATATTTTTGGATAATTTTTATCAGGTCATTTTGTCCATGCATCTCATGTTACTGAATTACCAATTTCTTCAGTGTCTTTGGTTCTGGTTTATGTGTAGAGTGTGAGAATGGCAGTATGGTATCTTTACAATAGGATGATCATGTTCCAATGTGGCTCTCGTCAACATGGCTGCCCCCTTTAACCTTTTCGAAGGTGAAGTACTTTGGACAATGGTTTTCAAGGCAGACGATTCTACTTGAATACTGTGTACTGCATTCCAACATTTTGGAGTTCCGCCTTTTGTAGGACATTACAGGACATAATTAACATTGAATAATAATTCATTGTTGACATTTTATAACGGCCTAAAAATTGTGCATCACAGTGCATCATAGAATAAATTATAACCCAACCCAGTTTTATCTACTTTGTTGTATCTGAACTATGGTAAAGTTTTGACATTAAAAAAAATGTTTGTTTGAAAAGTGTATTAATCCTAGAAGAAAGTTGATCAAATTTCCCTACGATAATAAATAAAAACACTGAACAATGGTGTGATCTCTAATGAAATTATGCTCATTAGCAAATAAGTGTGCATGGTTTATAAACTGAGAAACATGACTAAACATTTAAGTGTATAGATTAACTAAAACTATAAAATTCAAAATATTTGAACATAATTCAATAAACTAAAAAAGAAAGTAATTTTCCCAATCTCTATTTTTTTTTCCTTGCCACATGGGTTCAGTAACATGTATACTGTATAATAAGGAATTACAGATAAATAAAAATTGTAAATCTTACATAGCCTAAAACTTAAGGAGCCTTTTTGTTAAGAGTCCTTACGTCGTTCTTTTAAAATGAGTAAAATCAACAAGTCAATATTACATCACATAGAAAATGTCACCCATCAAAACTTAATGGGCTTTGAAATGGAAAACCTGCCACTGGTTTTTGCTTTTTTTATATATATAGTTTTTATTTTTTAAAGGAGACTTGTAACTAGCGCTGACATGTTATTTTAGCCAAATTAGCTAAAATAGCTTTTTAGGCCAAAAGTCAATAATCAAACCAACTGTTTACTATTCATTCAGACTAAGTAGAAGCTTGGAGTGGAATGAAAGAATGTTTGAATGTCTGGTTTTAAACTAAGAGAAAAGTTTACTGAGAAACTTCTGAAACTCACTGATTAGGACTTTTGGCATCTACATTTGGAAGAGGAGCTCTTTAATGTTAGGAGGTTAACTAAGGCCTGTCATTTCAAGAACATAAAATTCTATGTAATTCTGCATTAACATTTATGCCCATAAGCTATCTATTATTAATTATAATTTGAGAATGATGAGCTGAAAGTGACATTAATGGCAGTAACGAGATTGATTTACTTCGACTCGACTTGGAACTTTGGTGGAGGCACATGTGCACACACTTACACATGCACGCACGCACACACGTGCATGTAAACACAAGTTTGTGTTCGTCACTCTTGAGGACTGTAGATTGACCGACATCCATTTCCTGGAGAACAACCCCGACTAAAAACACAACGTTTACTTGGATAACCTTTCATTATTATTTTTTTCAATACGTTATTCTCAACTAAAATGAAAATATCAAGAACTTATATTTAGAATATATAGTTAATTTATGGCACTGATTGTATACATAATGGATAATATCATTATCACTTTAGAGCCTATAAATTATGCTACTTTAATCATATTTCAAAGTGTCTTGGGTTTATTTATTATGCATTCCAATCATAAATCAAAGTAAGCAATGCTAATCTTGTCACATTATAGAACTAATTAACATCTGAATTATATCATCAAACACGAATACATGTTTCTGTCTTGAACAGAAAAATGGACACAGAAGCGAAATCATCGGTAAAAATCAAATAGAATGTGTTTGCAAGTATTGATCGATGCCTCAGATCATCAGTCCTATTGATCCCCTCCGCTGTGATCTTCATAAAGCCCATTTGTTCCATCTAAAGTTTGCATATCCAGCCAATAAGTTGTTCTTTCTCCTTGTGATCTAGTTTGCAAACATACTATCATAAGAGGGGAGGGGAGCATAAAAAATTTCAGTTTTAGAAAAACAGTTTTAGTTCTCTTGAAAACAAATATTTTATAACAAAAAGTTTGAAAACCTATTTTGGTGCAAGCATGTACTGTATATAATAATGTACTTGTATTTGGTAGTACACACAATATATGTATACAGTCGTCCCTCGCTATATGGCAGTTCACTTCTTCACTGTATCGCAAGTTTTTCTAAACATGTTTTTTTTATATTGTGTGTACTGTACATACTGTGCAATATTGTAAATTCATCTCATCACATCATCTTCATTGTCAAAATGTTAAGAGCATATGTTGTTTATAAGAGTGTGGGCAGGGTTTATAAAGCCTTAAACCTATATAAATAATAAAATAAATATAACACCGCTACATCATGGATTTTCCTCTACCGCATGGCGTTTCTTGGACGTAACCCCCACGATAGGTGAGAAATCACTGTATAGTACAATGTCACGCTCGAAGTATGTATTGTGAATGACTTTCGGCTATGACTACATCAAATTTCAGCTCATCTAACATTTACTGAGTTAGAGCCATTTGTGTGTTTTCTAATGTCAATTAGCTGCGGCAATCCTGAATGAAATTTACCCTAAAAATGTGTTTGTTGATGTACATCCAAAACTTCTGAAAGTTTCATTGCACCAGCGGTACAAAAACATTCACGTTAATAACATTATCATATCAACCACCTTTTCTATTTTGGCAGCGGATAATAATGGTAAATTCCTAAACTGCTAATCATGCCACACTGAAAGCAAAAATCCCTAATGAACATATTTGTGAGTGAACTGATTGCTCTTAATTATAAATGATGCAGTCATTGTGGCCCCACAAAAGAAGACATCCCCACTCAGCAGTCAAAAGTAATTGCCAAAGTCAGGCACACTCCAATGAGTAATTCATTCCTGACAGCCAACACTGACTGATGACCTTCCTGGCTGAAGACTCCCTTGGTTGGGTTGCTGAGGACAAGACACTCCAGCCCAACCCCTTCCCAAAAAAAAGAACCTCACCCAGCTACCTTTCTAAACTTCTAAATAGAGCTTTAAAATACTATACATGCTTAGACACCCACATGAAAGGAACAAAGCTATTTACAATTAGAATGATCGAGCTGCCATGGATTGCCTTGCCCATCCTTCACAATCAAGGGTTTTATCACCCCGTGTTGCTATGTAGGGCAAAGAAATATGACTCTCCATCATCAGCTGGCAGAAGAGGCTGGGCTTTGGAGTAAAGAGGAAGGGGAAGAGAGGGCTAATTTGACACAGCTCGCTTGGCTTGCCATAATTGCTCCGTCACTGTCAGTCCTTGAGAGGCCTTCTCGCCGTACAATTTGGACACAATTACCGGCCGTTTACCAGTGGCCGTTACGCCCGTACCACCCCCTCTCCCCCCCACCCTGCCTGTTCTCCCGTTTGGCCGGTGGCTAGGATGTGCCATGCCTCATCAAATGTGGATGCGGGCCATTAATGAACACTGTTAGCATTTCTCTTAAACTTCTCCTGCCTCTAATAAACATGCAGTGTTCCATGAAGGAGCATTGTCATTCTCGTGACATGATATTTATTGTCTCTGCTGGTGGGAGGGAACGCAGACATTAGGACAGAGGTGAGGGAGGGAGGGAAGGGGTGGCTTGAAGTGAAGAGATATATTAGCAATGAGTAGGGGTAAGGATGGAGTTCAAAGACAGATGAACATGAGAACATTCCTGGTGGAACATCTCTTGCTGGCCAGAACTGCAAAATGCACAGATACTTGTTTTAAGCTGGACTGCACTTATTGTGCTATAACCAGTAACATCTTACCTTTAGGAGATAACTTAAATATTTAAAGTGGTATTCTGTGGAGTTTTTAATCAGTAGTTACAACTTTACCTGGAGCAGACAGGATTCGGAAACTGTAAACATTGATGCCACTGTTACTTTGCATTGCATGTTCTTTTCATGTACAGTAGACGTCCGATTATTTAGATTGTGTTGTCAACAACAATTTATTTTTAGGAATGGTCTATATGAAATGATGGTTATGTCATTTTGTAACAGTTCAGGTGAACACTATAATACATTTTAGCCTGCTTTTTGCCCTCATTTAGGTAAATATGCCCAGTTAGACATTAACATGGACCATTACTGGTAATGGACCGCACACCACAAATAACACAGACCTCTGTAAATAACTGTCTAACCCAAAGGTAATAGTGTTTTAAAGGTTTATAAAATAGTGTTTACACAAATTAATGACTTTTATTTAGATAGAAATTGTTGTAAAACAGAAACTTGCTTGGACCAACCATTAGCTATTCCTATTCTAGGGAAACGTTTCATCCATCCATCCATCCATTATCTTTACCCGCTTCTTCCTTTTCGGGTCGCTGGTGCCACTGGTGCCCATGTCCAGCCATCACTGTGTGAGAAGCAGGGTACACCCTGGACAGGTCTCTAGTCCATCACAGAGGCACAGAGAGACAAACAAGACAAACAACCAGTCACTCTCTCACACCTAGGGACAATATTAGAGTTACCAATCAGCCTAACATGCATGTTTTTGGTCTGTGGGAGGAAACCGGAGTACCCTGTTAAAAAAAACTTGCATTCACGGAGAGAACATGCTAACTCCACCCAGAAAAGCCCCCGGACCGGGATTTGAACCGGAGCAACCTGCTTGATGAGAGGCAGCAGCTTTACCAAATGTGCCACCGTGCTGCCCAGGAAACGTTTCATGATGTTCCAAACTGAAAATGCTCTGAACAACGTTCACTCTATGCAAGATATTGATTACTGTGAAATTCACCAAATTCAGCACTGCAAATATCCATTTTTTTTATTTAAAAACTGCACTTTTATATGTTTATTTTAACTTTATGTTGTTTAAAATGAAACTAGATGATTATGCAGAAAGGTTTTGCTTTACTTACATGGTAGCCATTTGTACTAATGGTCTTGTTCTGAGTTTATGTAAACTGCCTTTTCCCCAACCCAAATAATTTTGCAGGTCCGTTCTTATGTAAGAATGTAATTAAAAACAAAATATGACTTATTTCCTTTCCTTATTTCCTATCTGCCAACGCTGTCGGACACAAACCGAAAAAGGAAAATGAAGCCAGAGACATTGACAGAACAAGAGGTAAACAGAGAGCGGGTCACCTGTGGTGACCTAACGGCTTTGTGTCCTCTAAAGAACCACTCAATTTCTCCTATGGCTCTAGGGTGGCCGCATGTGTAGCAGAGCAGGACACTTCTATTGAACAAGGGTGTTTTAGGGTCATCATCTATCACCGTGTGCCTACCTCGGTTTTCCACACACACTCAAAACGATCCAGTGGTTACTGTGATCATAAGCAGGTCAAGACAAGCTGCCGTGTACGATAGATATGGTTTATATATTTTTAAAAAAGCTACTGTAATGACCAAACATCAGTTTTATTGTGTCTCTGGAGACATTACTCCACCGTCACATAACCACCCCTCCCTTCTTTGCTCACCTCTGAGATCTGGAGAAATTAATGAAGCCCAGTGCAACTGCAGTCAAAGACACAAAATGGCTGCTCATTAATAGCCTGCTGTCACTGGAGCCATTATGACATGTTAAAAATCCGGGAGGTTTTATTCCACCAGTGATAAACAAAAGCGAGTGAGGAAAACACTGAATTAGCACCCCTAAAAAAAAACAAAGTGCCGAGCGTCTTGTGTTGGAACATTTCTGTACTTTCCATGTCTGTGTGCACGGTTTGAAAATCAGTATGAAAACAGCACACTGCCTTGCTTTGAGGTTGTTTAATGCAACGCGTTACAAAAACGAACAAGAAACAAAGGGATGCAAACTCACTCGGAATAACGCAGGCCGGAACTCGTAGCATAAATAACCGTGGCAACAAAGTGAGACTTTTCATGTCTCTGTGGAGATAGGAGCTGGCATTGTACTACCGTAAGTGTTTAGTTGCTCACCGAATAAACTCATTAATTTGCTTAATTATAAAACTGCCTATCAGTTTCCACTCCCGGGGTAATGTTCAGTGAAGCTATGCAACAACATAACACATTTAGAGGCTATGTTCTCACTATCACATAATAAACAAACACAAAACACACCAGGGCCTGATTAAAGGCCTTTACACTACAGAGCGTGAGATAGACCGAGGGAGGCGAGTGTTTGTTTCTCTGCTCACAGATGAAATTGTTTCAGCTTGTTTTTGACAGCTGAAGACATGCAGGCTATTACTGGGAGGAAGAGAAAGAATGGTGCTAATAATTAACATATACTAGTAACCTGAAATAAAGAATGTTTCAGCTGTTTGTGTGCGGCTGTTTAAAGCTGACGCGCAACCACACGTTCAAACGAGCTTTGTTCATCCTGATTGTTTTTTTTTGGTGTGTGTGTGTGCATGTCTGTATTCATGTGTGTGCGTGCATGCAAGTGTGTGAATATTGGAATATACGATGAAAGGAATTTGCGATACTGTAATTGTTTGGTGCTTTAGTCCACAATTCTTATCTCATAAATACAAATTAAAATTTTTTTAACTATTTTTCTTTACGTTTTTTTTAAATTTAATTTTAATTTTCAATTTTAATTATCAAATAATAAAACATGAAAAGAAGAGCCAGGACCCATTCACCAGTGTTCCTGCTGTACATGTTAGCTATATCAAACCCATGGCCAGTGCTATATTTTACCATATCAAAACATTTATTGTGTTTGTTGTGTTTATGTCGTACACAAGAACAGTTGTTTTGATATTCTCTGACAATAAAACGGTGGTTCTCAAACTGCTCTCTTGAAAAAAGTTGTAGTCAGAACTAATACATGTTTTTAAAGGGGACCTTATATGCAAAATTCACTTTTTAATGTTTTTTTTACTCAACTTTGGGTATGTACTTCTTAAAAAAACAGTCCTAGGACCAAAAAAATGCACCCAGTGGTATATTTACTCTAAGTATATTTATTTTTCAGGGATATTAATGTCTAGATTTCAAATCCTGGCGCTTGTGATGTCACAAGCCGTAGGACAACCCACCCCAACCTGAGTCCAGCCCCTCACCTAGCAACCCCTGGTGAGGCTCCACCCACTTCAGTATAAAAGACGTCACGGTTGTTTTTCCTGAGTTCATCTCAGCACAATGGCTCCTAGAGTTCGATGTTTCGTTGTTGGCTGCATTACACAACATGTGTCGATGCACACTCTTCCAGTCTCAGAGAACAGAGATGCGTGGCTTAATTTTATTTTTAATGGCAATGTCCCGGCGACATTACCGAAGAAAGTTGTAGTTTGCGCAGCTCATTTCACAACTGACTCATTTCTCAACTACCAACAGTACCAGGCCGGATTTGCACAAAAACTTCTGCTTAAGGAAGGTGCTGTTCCATCTATTCATCAAAGTTCTGCAGATGACGCTAGTGTAAGTACAGACTGATGTCTTTTAAATTATTTATTAGCATTCGGTATGAGAAAACGCTTGCTGCATCCTTAGTTGTTGTGCAGGTTGATCCACGTCTTCTGCCTCTGGGTCTGACTCAGGGTCCCATATATACGGCTGTACGACGGAACTTAAGCTAGCACTAGCCATTTCTAAAGTGCATGAAATGCTAACGTAAACCCTTTGGAGGGCGGAGTTAATGTCAACAGATTTTTGAAGGGCGTGGCCTTCAGAGCTCATTATCATAAACAGCTCGTTTTGAACGGAAGTCAGAGCAGGAAGAAGGGGAAATTTTATTATCTAAGAATTATTTTGTGTATTAAATTGAATGAACATTGTCTGGATAGCCCACAGACATAACATAAAAATTTATAGGACCTATAATTGGTCCCCTTTAAACCTTGGGGTTGTTTTTGCAGTACACAAAACTCATTTCCATGGTAACTAGATTGACCGTGGTGAAGGCTGCACAGAAGTCTGTTGGAGTCAGCCTCCCCACCATCACAGACATCTACACCTCCAGATGCAGGAAGAGAGCCACCTGCATCATGAAGGACCCCACTCACCCAACACACACACTTTATGCCCTGCTCCCCTCAGGAAGGAGGCTGAGGAGCATTAAGTGTAGAACCACTAGACTGAGGAACAGCTTCTACCCTGAGGCTGTTAGACTCATGAATAAATAACCAGAATAATCACTGCAAAATATCACATCATGTTACTGCTGATCTGTTTCATGTTGCTGTGTTCATGCGTGCTCATCTGTTCACACAGACTCATGTTCGTGCTGCTGTTCGGCGTATTGTTTTTATGCTACTAGTGCTTGCTTAGTGTATTTTTAGCTATCATTTTTCTTAGTTTATATCTTAGATCTTATTACTGTTTTTTCTTTAACATTTTAATGCTTTTGTTGGATGTAACTGGGACCCTGTGTACACAATTTCGTTCCTCCACATGTACCAGATGTGGTGGAATGACAAAGAAAGAACCTTGACTACTTGAATCCATGAGTGGATCGACCACTCTTCAGCCAAAACATGACCCGAATCGAAGTGATCATGATCTGGGTAAGAAGAGTTTTATCTCATTCATTTAGGAAAAACTTTGCCCGGTGGATGGTGTGTCACCTCAAATCAAGAACAGACTTAGAGTGATAATGGTAAACGGTAAATGGACTGTACTTGTAGCACTTTTCTATCTTATCAAGATACTCAAAAGTGCTTTACACTACAATATGTGCCCTCATTTACCCATTCATACTAAATCTCTACAAAGAACAATCAGTGCTTTATCACATTAATTCACCAATGGGACACACATCAGAGGCAATGAGGGGTTCAGTGTCTTACCCAGGGACACTTCGGCATGTGACTGCCGGTGGAATCGAACCCCCAACTCTTACATTGGAGGACAACTGCTCTAACCACTCAGCCACAGCCGCCCAGACCAGATGATGTAAGTTTGAGCGAGGCATCCAACATATGGGCCAGCTGATGATGCACCACTTAAAACAGTGTAGAAACTGGTTACTATATTGATGTGCATGTCAGTGTGGACTCAAGAGCAGAAAGAAGGTGCTTTGAAGCAAAGAAGACAGAGATGGGAGATATCTTCTTGATGTTGGATTTATAGTGAATAAATAGAGACAAAAAAAGAACGATGAGTCTGAAAACTATCTACCGTACTTATATGACTATGGTCGGAAAAGTCCTTTTAAAAACAAAAACTGTAATGAAATAATATCAGTCTTCACTACTAAAGGGATGTAAGGTTTCTGCCACCTTCACCTATTTATTTATTTATTTATTTTTGCTCAAACTAACGCAGACTGATCTATTAAAAATACACAATTTGCTGAGTTTCTTTCTGTACTCAGATTTAACTTTATTTTATGGTTCTAAAATGATTTTGCATTTTGTTTAGGTCTACTTTTGGAATAATCCAAGACTGGTGGAGCAGTCCATTTCATTGATCTATCAACAAATTATGTATTTCCTTTGAAACGTTCAAACGAGCAACCTGGCACAATTTACTAAACGTAAAAGAAAATATGTAAATCCGGAGGTATTGCAATTAAAAATAGTAAAAATTAGGGATGGGGCCGATCCGATCCAGTATCGGTATCGGCATCCGATACCAGCATAATTTAAGTATCGGATATCGGATCCAACCTGCCGATATTTCCGATCCGGCTTCAAAGAGCACTTGTGTTCCATCACATTCTGTGACTGCTGTCTTAACATTGTTTGAATTAAACCAAATGAAGACACTCTGGGCCTCACAACATGAAACAAAGCACACAACAGACAGGTCTATATCACAGACGTCCTTCTCACTCATGGTGCAGCTGGAAAACTAAAAAACCGCTAAGCATTATGGAAAATACAACACAGTCCACTCCCCTTAACCACTACGGGAGTGGATTTTGTTGTCTTTCCCATAATGCTTAGCGGTATTTTAGACTAAAATGCTACTAATACTAATGCTTAGCTGTATTTTAGACTGGGCACAATGACACAATGTTAAGACAGTAGTCACATAATAGTCGCAGTTCAAAAAATTAATTATTGCAGCCTCTTATACCTGAACAGTATCGGATCGGAAAAGTATCGGTATCAGTCGATACCCAGATTTAATATCGGTATCGGTCGATACCCAGATTTAATTATCCGTATCGGATCGGAAGTAAAAAATGTGGATCGGTGCATCCCTAGTAAAAATGTTACACATCTTGTCATTTAAAAGCATCAAGAGTTTTATTCAAACTCAGAATATGTAACTCACAACTCTCACATGCACAATCAATTATTTTTGTTCTCGTGGAGCTTTTTACTCTGTGGTCCACTTAAATCTCCTCCTTTTGACCCAGAGAGATGATGCAGCAGTGCTTCTAGCCCTGATTTTGACAATAATAACTGTGAAAGCACATTCACTCATAAATGCACGCTCCTGTTTTTGCACACACGAGTAGTCTGCACAGATATAAACATTAGTTAGAGGTATACATACCCACATTCTCATGAAGACACAAGTACCGGTAGATACACACACATGCACACACACAAATGGGAAGGGTAGGTGGCCCCTCATCTGACAGAGTAAATCTCATTATTTGGTCCTCATCCCAGAGAGTGAATTGAGAGTCAAGTAGGATGCATGTGGTAACCACAATGAAATTACAGCTGCTGGGAGGCCGAGCGCTGCTAATGCACCCCCATTGTGTCCTCGAGTGCATCTAAATAAGCAGGGGTAAAAGGCAGCCCGTACCAGGGGCTGCCGGGGTTACAGGGTATGTGTGTGGATATTGAGTGAAATGGGCTGCTGAGATGTGAGGGCTGTTTTTACACCAAATAATGTGGGAACTTGTGGGGACCACCTGATGCAGCTTTGCTGAATATGACCTCATGAGGCTTGTGTGTTCTGATGGTGTTCCTGTACGTGTGTGGACCAAACATCAGTCTTATCATAAACAGAAGCTGGAGATGACTCAAAATAGCTTTAAATCAAAGCCTACGGTGGGCATACACATAATACAAATGTAGTATTTTGTGTGTCATAAACAGGTAGTTGCTTACTTGAGATTTAACAGAAAAGCTAAAAAACGTTTTTATGTTGATTCAAGATTCAAGATTCAAGTTCCTTTATTATCCCCGAGGGGCAATTAGATTTGCAGTCATTAGGTGCGCGTGCGCACAGTTTCATACATTTGCACTTACACACACATACACATATAAACACATGAAAATAAAACATTAAAATAATGGTATTAAAATTAGTGTGCATTAAGAAACCTGATTGCTACTGGGATAAATGAGTTTTTATATCTGTTAGTTCTGCATATGGGTTGCAGAAACCTGCGTCCAGATGGAAGCTGTATGAGAAAGGCATATTTCTTGAAAAATCACTTAATTAAAGTATATTTTGTCATCTTTGTATCCAAAGCATTTACCCTACCAGTTGGGGGTAAATATTTTTTATGCCATCATGACGGGTTTAAACACGTCTATTTCTGTCTAATTCAGCGCTTTAAAATATAATTTTTATGAAATAACTTTCGTTTTGTTATTTCAGAAGACGAAATATTCTATAGCCTTAATTCAATTGAATTCAACTCAATTTAATTCAAAAATACTTTATTAATCCCAAAGGGACATTAAATGTTGTTGTAACTCATTACAGGTAGTCCCCGACTTACGAGTGCCCTTACATACGAGGTCCCGGACTTACGAGCTGGCGAACGAGCAGTAAATTTGTAAAAAAAAATACAGCACTTTTTTGTGTTTTTAGATGAAAGTGTGTTAGCTAACCGTTTGGAAACACGTTTCTGAGCATGTTCATGAACTAGTATGAACGTTTTTGATGAAAAACGAGTGTTCGTAGTAGCGCTAGCTTAAATTTTCCGACTTACGACCGAAAATCAGGACTTACGAGAACACGTGTTTCATGTTCCGACGTACGAATTTCCGTCTTACGAGCGACTCGCAGGTACAGAACTCGCTCGTAAGTCGGGGACTACCTGCCTCATTTCATTAAGAGATGTTATAGATGCTGATGGCTGTAGGCAGGAAGATTCTTGTAAAGGTCTGTCCCACAGCGGATTCGAAGAAACTGGCCGCAGATGCCGTCCGACATGTCCACCCAGACTCAGCTGGCCTCTCAGTTACCCCAGGCTGCAGCACTGTCCGAATGCTGGGCAGAACTCCTCCCAGAGTGATGGCCACTCCTCCCAGCAGCCTGCTGAGCTCCTTGTCGCTGAGGACAGCCGACTGCAGGTGTCAGAGGATGATCAGCAGCTCCCGGTTGTAAAAACCACCTTGTTGACATGGTTATGCATCATAACAAATATCAAAAAGTTAAAAAAAGGTTCTGTGAAAATCCTTCCAGCTGCACGGCATTCGATACCAGAGGAAACAAGCATCCAAAAAAGAAAATATTTACATCCAGAAAAAGAGGAATTAAAGTTTCCAAAAGCAATATCTCAGAAAGAATTTAATTTTAATTTTGCTGGATGATTAATTGTCTTAGAAATTATGGCGATAAACGATAATATTGTTTGAAATTTTACAATAATTAGTTGTTTTATTTGTTTTATCACTTGTTTTATTTGACCTTTAATTTTGTTGTACTTTGTAGCACTTTGAGATTTTCATTAATGAAAAGTGCGTTCTAAATTAAATTCATTATTATTATTATTATTATTATTATTATTGTCAAATTTAAGAAATTTTACATTTTTTTGTGTAGTACTTTTTTTGACCACTGGATGGCAGTGAAGTGACTGTTTCAACCAAAGGATGGACAGTGAGGAAGCAAACAGTGTGTCTCTAAGAAAAATAGAAGGAAGGTCCCTTGATGGGACATGGGCTGTCTATCGTTCCTATTTTCTGTTCTCAAAATGGCGGAAATTCAGTGTGTTTGAGCTCTTTAGCATAACATTTGTCACACAAAGCTTTTAATAAAAAATAAAATAAATCAGTAAACAAGTTCTCAGCTTCTTTTTGCAAAGAAAAACAACTTTTTAGACTAAGGCACATGTTTAACCATGAATTTTGGAGCTTCGACAAGATAGTTTTTTTTCCCCTGAGGTCAGCCTGTTAGCTCTTAGCTTAGCTTTTCAGCTTAACCGCTTTTAATGATCCAAAAACGCGATTTTGGATGGTTAAAATAGATTTTAAAGAGAAAAGAGAAAGGGAGGGGTCAGTAAAGAGCACCGGAGTTGAGCTTTTTGTCATCCAGTGTCTTCAGTAGAAAGAGAGACATGGAAAAGCAAAGCCGATAAATGAAAATGAGGTTGATTATTTTCATTTATCATGCGATTAATTGATTTATTGTTTATCGCGACAGGCCTACTTGACCTCACTCAAACTAACTGTTAGCTCAACAATCCAGTCAGAGTTAAAGTTTATTTCTACAAATTGAGAACTTCCAAAGAGTTATCTATGACAGTTAAGAAACTATTTGTTTAAAACTTTTTCACAAAAGATTTCAACCCAAAAACAATATATTGGAGCTTTGTCAGATCAACAGTTTGACCTTGGGTTTTTATAAGCAGTTGAGATCATGAAAATAGGTTTAGATAAAAATCCATGAATATCCAATCCTTTAATTTTTATCATCTCCTGGGCTGTTTTCACAGTAACATTTTGAGTTGCTGTCAATCTTATATGAAAGCAGCTTCAAGTAAAATTAGCTGGATTTGACTGAATCCGAGCAAACAGTTCTACTTTGTCTAAAACAGCACTTTTCCACCTGGCTCCTCTGAATGGATTCAACTGGATCTTACTGAAATGTGTTCTTGACTTGGTTGAATGATCAAGATTTTTACCTTGGAAGGGATTCTGTGATTATCCCCTTTGAATAGATTTTCAGAAGCTGAACAGAACAATGTGCTGTTGCCTAATTACTGGGTCTCACGCTGCACACATTGAACAAGTTTCACCCAGGAAGTTAGCCTGGAAGAAAAATTAGCTAATTGAGGATTTTATCCAAATTTAGAGCTTTACCAGCTCAAATTAGGACAAAAATACATGGGCTACATGGTAGGCTCTACAAAATAAATGTCAAAAATGTAGTCAAATGATAAACTTTTCTTTTATAACCTTAAACGGAACTTGTTTTAATCTAAAATAAGACGTTTTTATCTAAATATTTATGGGCCTTAGTGGAGTTTAAGTCAGCACTGTCACCACAATATCATTTGCTGAG
>JBBPBX010000001.1:109383-131049 GCA_038048925.1 Garcialebias charrua | reverse complement strand
ATATATATATACACACTCAATATAGCTTGTCACTAATTTCCTGAACAGAAAGCTTAGTAAGATGAAATTTCTCCAGCTACTTTCATTCAGTGGATCCCCTCTGAAGGTCCTCACAGCGCCGTTTAAAATGTTACTTTAAAAAAAGGGGTGAGTTTTGTCAGAGTGGAAATCCAACTTAAGGTACAGTCAGATATTCAGGACAAGCTAAATGCGTACCGTACATAGATATTATGTTCATTAAATGTTTAGTGTTTTAGTTTTAGAGTTGGTGTAAATTTTCATACTCTTATACCACTATGCAAAAACTCAGGACAGTGTTACAGTTTTACTATTTTATGCTTATGTCTATTATTATATGTTTCAGTGTTTCAATGTTTAAATAGTTACTGTTGCACCGAGGGACTGAGAGAACTGCAATTTCAATTCTGTGTATGTCCTGTACATATTGCAGTTCTGACAATAAATTTGACTTTGACTTTTGACTTTGACTAGATTTCCATCATTGCAATTCCTGCATGTGAATGTAAAGGTAGGTCAAAGGTTTCTGGTTTTTAATACTGATGTAATTGTTTAAAGAAGAAACATTGAAGGACATTAAGGAAAATATGTAAATAAAAAGTAAAAATGTACTCTCAAATGGGTTTGCTAATATGATTTTAATAACAGCAGGAGGAATAAAGCGGACATAGAAATTCTAATCACATTAGTAACACATAAAGAACAGCCAACTTCTTCTGTTTCACATAGCATACATTTTTGGGGTACTGTGACGAGAGATGTCACACAGCGACTTATCCTGGGTCCAATTTCATGTGATTTTATGGATCAGTGGCAGAATAACTCCCCACTTCCTTCATCATCCAGCATGCTTGCCTGCCAATACACAGGGCTCCATCTTTATCACACTCCCATAAGCTGTGGGCCTGACTTGCTATATCTACTACTAAGATCTGGGATGTCTGTAATTACTGCTCTATCTTCATCTACTCAAATCAGCTCGATCCAAATCTTTATTTCCCCGAGGTCCCGGCCAGACTCCTAGCTCGGCTCTTACCTCCCAGGAAGGCACCACCAGTGTCTGTGCTTTTTAATCAGACCTTGACTCAAGCTGTTCCAGTAGAGGAGGGGAGATGAAGACGGTCAAGCTGTGCCAATGGCTTTTAGAAGGTGTACGGTTCCAACAAAGTTTTGCCCACATATAAACACAGAGATTCTGTTAATTCAAACGTTGCGCAGTGTGCAAGTCAAATGAGCAGCTGGGAGTAATATTTTCTTTTTCATATAATTGTCTCGTGGCACATAGATGCCTAGCTTTTCCATCTGGACTTTGTTGTTTGAGTTTTCAAGTCATTAGTGAGGTACAGCGCCCTGTAATATTGCACAGTATTAATGGCACCGCAGAAATTTTGCAGAACTGGGATCTAATTTGATTAAGGACCTCTGCTTTGTAGGGAGTTATGTTTTTCTTGGCTACCAATTTGACATGAATGCTCATTTATATTAGTTTGAAATAAATATGTTACCATGTTTCAATGTCAGTGTCTGAAAGGGAAAAAAAACAACATCGAGAACCAAGAGAGGAAGAAGCTCATTTGCACTTCAGAGCGTGACTTAGCAATCTCTGCAGGCCTTTGCTTATTTGCTCATCGCTTCCCCGCCCTGCTGCAGTAAATGCTAACAAACCCAAACCCCGGGTAGTCCAAAGACCCCACATTAGACTTTATAAACAGTTTAAAAAGAGACACAAGCAAAGGCATTCAGACAAACATCATCAATATTTCACAATTTATAAAATACCCTCTTATGTGCAGTTAAATCCTTATCTTGGAATAAATTAGGCTTAAGCTCGATCAGGAAAGCTAATTGAATGTGACTGTTGGTAAAAACTCCCGCCGAGTGGGATGCAACACACATCCTCCCCGGGAAAACACAGGAGAAATGAGAGGAAACGCCTGCAATTACAGTCTGTGAGGTTTGTCAGATATGGTAACTATGATAGTTATATCATGTTTTCTCAAAGCTATCATTTTTTTGTTTAATTTAAAAACACTTGTTTAAATGTTAAAAATACATTTAATATCACTCGTTACTTTATTCAACAGTATAGCCGTTTTGCTCTAAAAAATAAAATAAATGCGAGCTTGTACAATATTGTGAGATCTCACACAATCAGCTAATGCTCAAAGCTATGATTGGAAAAGACTCGCAGTTACTTCCACTTCAAATTTTAGCTCATAAAAAAATAAAAAATAAAAAACCGGACCTAGTTATACTTATTTTGTTTTGGCTAAGTTCGTTTAGATGTGGTAACTATCTTGAATTGGGTTAACACCAAATGTTATCAGCTGTAGACGTGCATCCAATGATTACTTTGGCAGTTTCATGAGAATACATCCTGTGGTTAATGACATATTTTGCTAACACAACTGATAAATTAACCCTTGCAAACACTATCCTGATGCATGCTCAATAATCCAGGTAAAAATAAAAAAAGTTAAGTCTGGACAGATTCAAAAACAAAAACAAAAACTTGAACTCTTTACACCTTTCAGTGGCAGGCAATAATAAGGAGTGGGTATTCACTCCAATGAGCAAAAAAAAATACAACCTTTTGTTCTTATGGTAAATATGTAGTTGGAGATGTAGATGTAGTTTATTTGATGACAGTATTATGAATCTGAGGGCATGTTGGCATTTGTGCCTGTACTTCCTATACCCCACAAATTGTTTTATGTGTCTGCAGTGGGGTGGCAAAACTAATCAAAGCCAAATACAGTACATGGATCAGCAGAGGAAAAATACTTTAAAGTTTCTTAACACAGCAGAGGTAAAGCAACGGAACAACACCACTCAAAAAAATAAATAAAAAATCTGAAATCCTCCTCCTGCTCTTTATTCCTCCCCCTCTCAGGTGGATCGCTCATTAAAAGATGGCCACACAGCAGGTGCTCGGTCACAGAGCATTGAGAGAGAGGGTGCTTGAAGTGGCAGAAATCACAAAGTGGATCAGAATGCAGTTCTATATGGAAAGGAGCGAAAACACACACAAAAATATGTATTCAGCATAAACACGTAGCGAGAAAGCGTGAGAACGTTGCATGCGAGCGCCTCACAAACACACAGGGTGGTGGTGAACAGCTGCTCGGAGCAGGTCCCTGTAGATCTGACTCGCAGCAGAAGTGCATCATGTTCCAGATTGGCCCTTTTGGGTGGGCCAAATGCTGCTGATTCCTACTGCGCACCCACAAACCCCCACTTGTAAACATGAACCACTTTGGGAGACTTTAGAACGTTGCATTTTCAACATTAGTGTCAGACAATCTGTAGACAATTTACAGTGAGCTGTCAATAAAACAGAACAGTAGATTCATCTAATAGAAATTGAATCTCTTAAGATCAGACAACTTTTTTTCTAAAATAATTTGTTGTTTTTGATGTTTATTTTAATTTTAAGTATAAAAAAGATTGTTTGTTTTAGGATTGAATACCATTTACACAGCATTGATACTCCAGGGAACCACAACACCTGTCAAGATGAAAGGAATTACTGTATTTTTGGGCCTATAAGTTGTGGATTGCTGCATAATTTACATGCCCTGTGACTTATAAGCTGAAATAACATATTTATGGATTTTCCCCATATTTATAAACCTTTTTTTTTGGTTGAGATATGACAGTTTTCATTCATTCTGATTGGAAGAAAAAAAACAGTACAATTTTTAGCCACTAGATGGTAGCAGAGTAGTAGAAGAAGTAAGGAATGCTGTTGTATCATGTAATAGGTAAACGTGGCTATAAAGACAAATTCAAAAAAGTTCAAGACTAAAACAAGTGGACTTTATTTTACTTTATATGTTTATTTTTTTCTTGAAACATTTTTAAATTTACCATGTCCTGGATGACAGACTCTTCACCAGCTATACATAGTTCCCAGACACGCCCCCAGTATTGCGCAAACCGGTTTTCGCACCACATCTGAAGGCAGAAAAGGCAAGATCGCGAACGAGCAGAGCAAATTATACGGACAAAAACACGAGCTACCACAGCTTCACCAAGGAACAATAGCAAAATGGCAGTGGTCGGAGTTAAATGAGTTTGAGAAAGAAATCATGGCAGACGAATCAGACAACTTGTCACAAAGTAGTTACTCCGATATCATTAATTATTTAATTATTACAAGGAGCGAGCGCACACCGGCTTCACAGCGCAGAGCTTCACAGCTTTAAATCCAAAAAAGATGTGTAAACTGTCTCAATCAGATCTAACCAGCTAAAAAAAGGTTTAACTAAAATAACACACAGCCAACAAACAGTCCAAGCTGAACACAGACCAGAACCAGCACTTTGAGTCTTACCGTGTTGGAAGTTAGCATGTTGTTAGCATCTGGAGCGAGGCTCGCGGGAGCTCAGGTCGGACGGCGTGGATCCGTCGCGGCCGCGGGGGCACGTCCCATGGGACCGACGCGTCGCCCGCACGACTTGGCTCCCGTCCTCCTTCTCCAACTGGGACGGTCTCCCCGCCGGTCCTGGTGGACCGTGAGGAGGCCATTGTCGCGTTAGCGAGATGCTAAGCTAACAGCATGCAAGACGGTTTGCTAAATAATGAAAAAAAAAAAAACAGCTCTAACACACAGACAGTTGTACTCTAACATTGTTCTGACATAGTTTCACAAAATGATTTATGTAGAATATTTTGTTTACCGGCCAAAAGGACGACGTCTTCTGAGCAGATCCTTCAGAGCAGGCTCAGAGAGAGGAGCTGCAGTCAGCTTCTCCGATGAGATAAATCCTTCACGTTTACTTTTTTTTTTGATTAAGTGAAACCTGCGCGTTGCCCAAACGTCTACCCGACTGGAACACCCACTGACACAACACGAAGTAACCATTGCAATTAATTAGAAATTAACACAAAAAAAACGTGAAAAATGAACATCCATTAGACCGCGCTGTCCCCTGTTCTGACTTTCAAAATGAGGGTCCACCCGGAAGTAAGACGGATGTGACGTCACATGGGAACTATGTATTAAAGGAGAAATGAAAAGTGTTTTTAAGCTAATAGTAGTCTAATGAAAAGCATAAAATAAGCTTGTTGAGAAAATTTCACAAGTCAAAAATGTCATCCTAACTCAAATTTAGACTTTGCAAAGTGAAAAAATTCTCATCTGGTGTTTTTGACCCCCCTCCCTCTGCTTGCTCTCCGTCCCCTGAATATGACATAGGCAGTGCAATGGTCGTCCCTCATACAGTAATATTAGTGTGTGTATCTAGTATTTTTTCAACTTTCATCATTTTGTAAACCGCCCCCTAGCTTATAGACTGTAGTTATGTTATCATTCACAAGAGTTTGTATATATTTTTTTGTTTATGTAGTGTTTTGTAGTTCTGTTTGTGTTAATAAAAAAAAAATCTAGTAGTGGACAAAAAGGTTTCAGTGTGTAGCAATTAGGGATGCAGCAAAAAAAATCTATTTTTTAAAGAATCAAGATTCTTAGTCCTGGCGATTCAGAATCGATTCTAAAAGCCCCAAAATAGATTTTAAAACTTTTTTAAAATTTTATATTGTATTTTTACCGCTCCTGTGCATTCGGCCGCTGTAGAATTTTGGCCGTGTAGGGCCACCGTAGTTAGTTAGCCAGGCAGCTCCCAATGGAGCCTGCTAGCAAGGAGGGAGACCCTGCATGTTTCAACTTGCTCCTTCATCTTTAAAAATCATTTTAGATCCTACTATGTTCTGTGGAATACAGAGCTTAACAAGACATTGGTAACTGTTTCAGGACATTTTCAACACCCCCACTTCCATGTTAGCATACGGCGCTAGCATGCTAACGTTAGCATACGGCGCTAGCATGCTAACGTTAGCATGCGAAGGCTATTCGTATTTCCAGGATAGAAATGCCCATTAATGCACTAAATCACCAAACTGTTTTTGACAAACTTAAGTGATATCCTTCAGATTCAAAAAAGTCTTCTGCTTCCATTTTAAATGACAGACAAGAGGACAGTAATGATGGGTTTATAGCTTCAGTGTTATTGTAAGATAGCAAAGGAGGTCTTAATTGTGTCATAAAAGTGCGTCCAGAAAATTACTACAGAAATCACTGCACTTCGGCATGTAGCAGGAAAAATGTAAAAAAACTATTTCTTTAAGCTACTGACTTGAAAAAAGCATACTAAGTATGTTTATGTGTGTTGTTTACTATATGAAATTCTTGTTATATCGATTTTTTCAGATTTGATTACATTTCTCCTTTAATGACATAACTGACTTGCCACATTACCCCCGCCTTCGTCCTGCTCGCTGCTTGTAACAAGCTGCACCGCCCCAGTGATGTGAAGCTAATTTGACCATTAAAATGACTGAGACACACCTTTGCATTAATTTCGAGCAAACAAACAATTGTTTTAGGTGCTTTTCTTGTTAATTTTTGAAGAAACGAGCAGCATTCCTCCTTCCTGATTTCCTCCCTCTGCATGCACGCTAATGCGACGTATAGGGTGGTGCGACGTGTACGGCTGAAAATATGGTAGCAAAAAATGATCACATTTTGGCTTCTCGGAGCGTTCCACTTTAGAGAGTACAGTAATGTTTTGTTTGTGGCCTAAATTAAAGATCGAGTTGGACTTTTGAAAGCAAAAGATAAGATTGTGATGAAGACAGCGCAGATATCAGCTAGCAGAAGTTCATTCTTTACATGTCATTAACACAACAAACCATGTATAAAAGCAAGTTGACAATAATTACACTTCTTCTGCACAAGCTGTTTTTAAACGTTTCAATCCATAAGGTGGTCGGACTGCAGGAAGTTCAAATATGCCTAGCATCAAACAGGTAATAAGAAAAATGTCTGCAGGGAATATTAGTTTTAAAGCAGCAATGCTACTACTCCAGCACATTTAGCATCCTCCTTTCTCCCAGACGCCGATTATTTCCCTCACCCGTCTGTTTTGTTGTTGTTTTTTCCTCCAACCTGGCTGCCTGATTCAATTAATATTCTGTTAAAGTGAGTTTAAAAGTACAAAAATCAATTCATCATGCTCCAGAATAAGGTCTGCTCTTCTGTTATGTTTTTTATTTTTTTTATTTTACTCGTACCGGTCGTTTACATATGCCCTTTCGATTACTGAGTGCCTGTCCTGCATCTCTGCTGTTTTGTCTTCGTGCAGTCTCAGGGAGGGATGTTGTCTTGTCTTTGCTCTGCCAGGGCTCTGACATCCCAAATGTGTGGATGTGCTTGTGCAGGCATCCCACGTAAATGTGTGCATGCTTGTATACAGGGACCACTTGTTATTCCCAGGGTTGAGGCTCACTGAGGCCTGTGTTTCTGTGTGTTTACAGCTCTGGGGGCTTGTTGCCTCCTGACTACAAGAAAAACTGATGAATAAATAACATCCTACTCTCTCTAGCTCACCCTCTCTGAGGCCTTGAAGTGTGTGCATGTGTGTGTACACTTGTATTTGCGAGTTTGTGTGCAGGGTGTGTAAACTCGCTCCTGTTTGTGACCATGCATTTCTCATTGCGAGTGTGTGCTTGTGTCTCCAACATCTCTCAGCGGACCAGGCTTCTCCTTCATCTGGCTGATTCCTGGCCCCTCTTGGCAGCAAGTTCTCATAGAGGGATTGCTCTCTAAGGTTGCAAGGGACAAACACACAGATGGAGGGGGGAAAGCATCCTCTTTATCCTATACATCAGTAAGAATATGCAGAAGCCTGAGTGTGTCTGGTGCTTTTGTGTTAGTCAAAGACTGTGAGGCAAAAAGAGACATCCACAGAAAAAGACTGCATTAACCAGTGTGTATTCTTCATAAAAATACATCCACTGTGCTTCAATTTATTTCAAAGTACAGTAGATCCTTTAATTAACCCTCAGAGTTCACATTAAACTCTCCCTGAGCTCACTTGCTAAACGCCACCTATTTATCCTGACTGGACACAGTTTGCATTGTATCGCCATGGTGGAAAGCAATGAGAGTTAATGCACCAACCAACAAATAAATGCCCCTTTTTGCAAATAACGTTCAAGCGATTGCCGCGGTGGCTATAAAAGAGTCTCTTGTTAGCACTATAGCAGCTCCATATTCATTTGTCTCTTGCGGCTGCTTATAAAACGAAAGCAGGAGGGGGAAGTGGTTTTATTTACATGACATTATGTTACATTAAGTGGTTGCACTCAATTAAGAAAGCCATCACAATGGTTTTAAATCCCTAATACAGTCTGCTGAAAGAGACCATGACTTGCTAATAGGGTGTAATTCCTTTTGTATCTGTATCCATGTGCGATGGAAGGGAGAGGAGGGGGGGGGGGGGCAATCTGTATCATCAGTAAAAACAATGCATCAATTAAGCAATTAGCGAGGAACAAACTGGGCAGCTTTCCAAACCCTCCCAATAAGGCACTGTGCCAAGGGGGCTTGTAATGTTCATTATACCCACATCACAGAGATGGAAGGGGAGAGAGAGTAAAAAGAAAAGAGGCTTGTCTTTTCATTTGTGAAGTCGAGGCATTTGTGTGCCAGCGTGGAGACATTTTGTTCCACCAGATGTGCTTTCTAGCAAGGCCACATGGTCGGTCAAGGCTGGGGGAGAAGGTGCGCACGGGTGCCAGCTCGCGAGCGTGTCTCGTGTACGGGGGTGGCACCGAGCGGCCTTTTGGCTGCCATCTGATTAATTAAGACTTAAAAGGGGCCCAGTGGCAGCAGGGTTTTAATTGTGGTAATTGGGGTTAATAAGGTGCCATTACATGCGCTGATCACAAGTATTGTTTCATCCAGATGGGCAAATTGAGCAGGGTTAAACACTGATGGTGGAATGGATGGGAGGAAAGATTTTTTTTTTATTAGTGGGGGGTGAGGGTGGGGGGTTGAAAGAAGAGAGGGAGGACTTGGCAGGCATTCATGCCACTCTGTTTCTTCATATTAGCACCATGCACCTATCAAGTACTGAACGGCCAATGTACTAGAATGTCGCTGTAAATCACCAACCTTGAAGTTGTTTTCAACAAAAACATGTATATGAATAAAACTTTAAAGGTTAACACGATGGCTTTAAATATTACTAATAATTCCATTTAGAACTGGTATAATAAATGATTGTATAAACCAGATTTAAAAAAAAACCTGCCTCCACACACCTGTGCATTATCTTATCAACACACCTACTTTGTGTTGAAGATTATTCACTCTATGAGTATATTTCTTTGTACTTTGGCAGATGATGATCTTTAACATAACCATTAATAGCTCCTGCCAAATTCTGCTTGCTTTGTTTGTGGACTGATTGGTCATTTTTTCTTGGCACTGCAACTCTTACTACTCCATTTTGCAGTAACTACAATCTCTGCCAGGATCTTCCATAACAATTAATTTGATCATTTGTCCACACATTCATCATTGAGTATCAGTTAATTCTGTGAGTGGTTTGTTAAAAAGTCAGTGGTAATTAAGTAGTTTGCTAGTGATAAATGCATGCAATATAAACATTGAAGAAAGTGGTAAAACTCCATTCTTTTTTAAGCATGACGGGTGTGTACGGTATTTATCTCTCTGATTTAAAGCAGTTGGAGCTTTATCTGACTGAAAAGTGGAACCAAAATTCACTATCAGTCTCTTTGATTAGTTTTTGTATAGGTTTTTGAAAACAAATGATTTAATCATCTGCAACACAGACTGAAGGCAGAGTGAATGAATTACTTGCGGACTGTATATTTGACAAAAGACTGTTTTTCCACAACAAATGGTAAATATATTTGAACTTGTTCAGGTACTTTTTGAGATCTTAACTATTACATAACATGTACGTACCAGGTAGGTGTAAGTTGCATGCCAGGTAGTTGACATATAAAGCCGGGTTCCTACCAAACACGTCTTGAGCAGCAAAAACGCTCCCGACGCGTGGTGTTGGCTGCTTGTCAACAGATGTCTGTTCACACCGAACACGTCTGAAGACGCGCAGTGGGAGGAGCATATTGGTCCTTTTCCGGTCGGGTTTGTTTTTTCACCCGACAAGTGTTAGCAGTATGCCACAGTATGTAGGTGACTATTGTCTACCGAATGTTAGAACAATAAACCAATAATACAAAAAAAGTGCCTACCGGTAACTAGTATTACATTACAAAAGTGTATGTGTGTAACATGACCGGTTTAAAATCTACAAATAATGTATTTGCTCAGTCAACTCAGTGCATGTATACATATGGATATGTACATATACACATTCCAAAATGCATTTATTAAATCTGTAACTATATGTATGTCCCCTCGTCGTCGCGTCATCACATAGCAGAGTCTCTCCCGATTGGTTGCTGCTACGCGGCGAGCAGCCAAAGTAGGTCAAAGTTCAATTTGTTGAACTCAGGCAGCCGCTGCTCTGGACGCGCCGCGTGCGCGGAAAAAGAACTGCCACACCCTGCCGCGCTGCTTAAACTGCTCAAAACGCGCTGCATCACGCTGCGCTGCTCCTAGACGCTCGGCCACCATAGACTTTGCATGTAAACTGGCTGCTTTGGATGCTCAAAACGTGTTTGGTGTGTACCCGGCGTAAGTATTGGGTAAGTACTAATTACATACATACATACATACATGCATACATGCATACATGCATACATGCATGCATGCATGCATGCACATACATACATACATACATACATACATACATACATACATACATACATACATACATACATACATACATACATACATACATACATACATACATACATACATACATACATACATACATACATACATACATACATACATACATACATACATACATACATACATACATACATACATACATACATACATACATACATACATACATACATACATACATACATACATACATACATACATACATACATACATACATACATACATACATACATACATACATACATACATACATACATACATACATACATACATACAGTCAGGATAATAGGTAGGTACTAGGTACATAACAGGTAGATTCTAAGTTTGTAACAGGTAAGTGCCAAGTAAATAACAGGTGCATACCAAGTAGGGACCACATATGTGCTAGGTAATTATATGGAAAGTAGTCAGTAAATACCAGGTAAGGTACCAGGTAAGTATTAGATATATACCAGAGATGTAAATGAACTATACTTATATAGCACCTTTCTATCATTTCAAGATACTCAAAGCGTTTTACACAATTTGTGCCCTCATTTACCTCCACACATTCATACAGCACTCTACTAGATCTCTACAAAGCTAACTGAACAAATCATTCTATAGAAACTAATTAGTGCTTTAGATCACATTCATACAGTGGGACACACATCAGATGCAAGGAGGGGTTCAGTGTCTTGCCCAGTGACACTTCAACATGAAACTGCTGGTGGAATTGAACCCCTCCCACTGGAGGACGACCGTTGTAACCACTCAGCCACAGCTGTCCCAGACTGAATTAAGTATTGCTACCCTATATAATTTAATTTGTTCTACAACTAAATTGTGTACATTCAGAATCAGTCAAGAAACTATGAACTGCATTATACTACATCCTTGTATAGGAATGACTTTAGAGCGTCCCAGTGATTTAAGCTAACATGGCAAAGCTCCGTGGAGTGTGTCATTTTCACCTGCTGACAGCAAGCATAAAGAAAGAAGCGAGAAAGAGGTACTGATAGGGAAAGAGTGGAACAAAGAGGAAAAAATAAAAAGGCGGCTCATCCCTGGTGGTGTGGCACTGCTACGTGGTCTACCTTTCTGTCAGCAGAGAGACAGAAGAACGCTAGGCCAATTAATCAAAGTCAGATGTGGCTGGATGCCTGAAGTCACTCATGATCCCCGTGCTGCCCCTCCCTACACCCACTGCAACATGCACACAAACACACACACTCACACACACACTCCATGTATTTCTGTTTCAAAGGTACAACGTGTCTCAAGAAAACTTGTGCATGTACACACACTTAAGAAAGAAAAGACACATGCACATTCCTGCACATGCAGACAGTAGTTATGCTGTATGACACACTAATGTTTTATTACCACACTTCTGGGAACCCTCCGTGCATGCTGTTCTTATATTGACCATAAACTGAAGCATTAACCTTCAAATAGCCCTTTAAAGAAGTGGGGACCAGCACAAGGTCCTCACATATAAAGGGTTTTATTCCTCTTTATATTGTGGTAGACACTTGGTTTCACACACCCAGCAACTCATCCTTAGCAAGCAACATTGGAGTTATCCCCACCTAGTGAGAGTTGAGTTTAGTCTTTCCATTGAGATGTAAATCAGTGATACCTCGTTCCTGTGTGACCCCAAAATCCACAGATCATCTCCTTTGCTTCTCCTTAAATTTGTCAAAGTGGCATTTTTGCTTAAGAGACAGTTTAAGAAACAGCGCATTTAAAATTAGAGGTGTGTTGGCGACTCGATGTCTCATCAGAAACTGTGCTCACCTTCACATTTTCTTTTCCCTCTGTGTGACTCATCCTCAAGACAACAGAAAAATACATTAACAAGTCTTTACACCGTACAAAAGCACTTTTATCATTAGAAAATCATTTTTCTTGCAGGCAATGGTACATATGCATGAACATGTGTTTTATTTTTGCTTTCTTTTTTTTAACTGCACACGTTGTGCTCTTTACGTATACAATTATAGAACTGACTTGGACAGAGTCAAACCAGTGGCATTAAAACATTGGTGCATTTATGGTTTCATATGAATCACAAGAAAAATAAATATCACCAATTTTGCTTTATCTTAACGACAGATAGGTCAATTTCAAAAGACTCAAAAAAACTGACGCAATCATTTAATGTATGGTGGATTACCAAGATGTTACGTAATCAGACAGCATTTAATTTCTTACTTTAAATTAGAGAGTGCTCTTGCCAATGACCATTTTGGACCGCTTGCCTTTTTATGCCTCTTAACTCAAGTCTAACATTAAATGCACTCATGGTTTAATTTTGTTTATATATGACAGAGCAGAAACAGCCTCTCTGGGTTCAGTAAGTCTAGTGTATATGTCAAAAATACAAACACTGAGGAAACTCCCATCCCAGTGGCACTTTGAGCCACCCTCTGTGCTCTCTGAGCCGCTTCACTTCAGTACAATCGAAAACCATTTGTTGCACAACTGGGGTTTTCCGTTTTATTATTATTTTTGTTTGTTTTTGTTTTGACTAATCTTAGTTGATGGAAAAACTAAAAATCATTGACTGAATTGTGCAGTTTAAGGAAAATAACGTTTGGCATAACTACAGGTAAAGGGTACATTTTCGGACTATATTAGTATATTTTAGACAATTACTTCAAAATGATGGGCACTGGCCACATCTAAGTACAACCAAGACACTTTGATGAGCTGCATATGTTTTTGCAGTACAACACAGGTAAAACCAGTAAAACTCATATTGTTTTAATCACATATCTTCCTTGCTATATCTTCTATCTTTCCTCATTCATGTCCTTACTCTTGCTCCTCCTTTTTTTTACTTTTCTCACTCCCCTCTCACCCCTTGATGTAAAAGTCAGATGAAGCTCTAATAGAGTCTGTGGGGAGTCAGCATTTACCACATCTGAAGCAAACAGGCAGGTCTCCTCTGCTTTCTGTACCGCTGAGGGCCTCGCTCTCACTCCCTCCATGCTTCTTTCTATTAACACCATCTCCAACCGCTTCTCCTGCAGAAAGCCCTCGATTCTCCACCGTCCGCCCCACAGAGCCTTGCTAGCCAGTCCGAGTTTTCTACAGATCCTCTTTGATGTGTGCCAATGTTCAACATGCTGCCTTCTTTTGTCAAGGCACTTCTGAGACAACTGAGGTAGACAAAGATAACAGCCCGTATCACACCAGTGGAGACTACTTCCCATTGTGGATGGGATAAGTACAAAAGGAAAGCTCAAGGAAAAACCATATTGGCTGTGACAGCAAACCATAAGCATCCACAAGAGAACCACCGATGTGGATACAGGTTCTTCCCAGAGCCCCTGTAAGAATACAGACAACTGTTGTGCATGGAACAGTGATTTAAAAGCACACAACTTTTTCTTCATTCATTCAGATAATGCTGGATAACAACGGCAAGTGAATCTGACATCAAGCCACTCTAGACAGAGTGGGGCAGTGCAAAACAGACAATGACCTTTAAAAAGACAATATGCTAATAAATAGCTGCGGAGAGGGCCTCGGCACTCCAGACAAAGGGACCTTGGGAAACCGGCAGAGTTTTAATCAGGTGCAGCTCTTTCAAAAAGAGCCCGTGGCCACATAATTGATCCCAAAAGGTATGTCCCCACGCAGAACCTTGGGATGCCATTCCATTACTATAAAGAACTAATAGCACTCTTTGTTTTGCTCTCCGGGAGGATGGGAGATTTAAAACTATTGTATATTCTTGTGCCTTCAAAGGCCACAAATGGTAAGCATTTTAATGATGAAAATGTTTTGATGTCTTACACCTCCTGAATATGGAGAAGGCCGTCTGTGTGTTTTGCCCCTCTAGTGACAGATGCATAGGCAAACAGCTTAGCAAAGATTAAAAAAAGTTACTGAATCAGTGCTATTACTGATTCCAGGAGGAAGAATTGTTCATGTGTGTGTTTGCAGAGGTCTATGAACATGAGGTGGAAGGGAAAAGTGCCCTCCTTGGTTAAACTGCACTTGCTGCTGCAGCCGTTTTGCCTCAAGTGGTGAGAACAAGGCACCTTATTAAAATAATATCAGCATTTCTGTCGCTTATTTAGCAGAGTATGCAAAATGTATATGCAGACTCAAACACATACACACCAATATAGCGGCTTTGCTTATTCCAGGCCAAGTATACCATCCAAGTTGAAAAGAGATACCTAATGCTACATTACTCGTGACACACAGACATTAAAAAAAGTTTGCAAGAGGGAAAACCTACACTGTCCTCCTTCACTTATGAAAGCTGCCACTGATTTAGTGATAAAGATGAGATAAATGAGCACGGAGCCTGCCAGTGGTTTCAGTGGAGTGCCAGAACGTTGCTCCCAAGTACTGTACAGTTAGTCAAAGCTTTTGTCTGCCACCGCAATGTAAACACATGTGAAATCTTGGCAGAGGAAAACACATCTTGGCTAAACTGTGGTTTATACTGATTACGGACTTGCAGATGCTGCAAATTCTGCTCAAGAAAAACATCACATGAGGGATCCTCTAACTCCCAGTTGTCAGGTGAAAGTGCAGTGGCCTGCTGTTGCCGCTGCCGAGTCTAGTTACATTGGCTCGAGCGTAAAGCTGTGATCTCTTGTTTAGAGAAAAAGCACAATTTCTACGCTCAGTTTAACAGTTTTGAGATGAAACTCCAGACAGAGGTGGTTTCTGAATTTGCTGTTTTGATACCGTGTGCATTAGTGGAACCGTACAAACCTTTCTTGTTCAGCTAATGCATGGGGGTGGAAATAAAAACATAGCACGCTGTGGTTTTAAATGTCGCCAATCTACACTGGAAGTGATCTTTGGAAAACAAATCGGGTAATTGCATTACACTCTCCAGCCATAAAGAGATCATCTTTCCCAGCTGGATAAACGCAACGTACGCAGCGCAAACATCAACTTAAATGTGAAACATTATACCGATCAAAAGCACGATACCTCAATTTATTCCCTGCAAGTTTAGGATAAACATTGAGAAAAGAGCAACACAAGAAATCAGAAGTATTTTTCAATATGGAACTGAGTCCTGAGCCTGAAGCCAGCAGTGGGAGTCAGATACCAAACATTAACGTTTCGATTTGGAATAACAGCTAAATGAATCAAATCCAATTACCTCCTCCAAGAACAGTCAAGACTCAGGCATGCTTGCAGCCTAATTCTTCCAACTTGAGTAAGTGGTGTAAAGTCTAATGAATATCGCACGACAAACATTTTGGACCAGGTCGACGGCTAAAGGTTTCCTTAATTGTCAAGGAAATTAATGGACAATAGAGACTTTCTCACAATTTTCAAATTACCAACGAGTCCTTTAATTGTCAGATTGAAAATCCAAGGACAGAGTCGTCCTGCAATGCCTCCATCACGCTAACATAACGCCTTGCCTCCAAACCATCCCATAAAATCCCATTGCTGCACTTAATTGTTCAATATGAAGCCAAAGCATCTGAGGTAATTCGAATGTCTTTCTCCGATGAATATGTGCAATTGTCCTCTTTCCCTATTCTAATTTAATGCCATCTGGGGAAGGTGATTGGCTCTGTGTTGCCACTGCTGCCAACTGGGGTCAGCCTAACCATCAAGCTCTGTAATTGAGTAGTTAGTGGCAATTTTCTCCCCTAATTTCCATCTGCGAAATCCGGGCCTGGCATGGCAAATAGCACATTACACAGGCACGATTGTGGCAAAGTGTAATAACATCGTTTCCACAGTTTGAAAACTTCCTCTGAACAAATGAGAATCACTGCCATACATGTCATTTTGAAAACTCCCTCCTTCCCCCTGAACTCCTTCCTTGATCGCACACACACAAACATGCTTGGAAACACACATCGAAGGGGGCTGAGGCGCAAAATAAAGAATCTGGCGGCGTCCCATTAACATATAGATAATTAGCTGCTCAAACTGCAGCCCAGCCCTTTAACACCCTAATCCTCTGACAAAGCCTCTGACTAGCTTTATCGGAAAACACCATGTTGACGCAGACACAGCTCTTAGGAGGCCATCTTGTTTGGCTTATTCACCATGACATGCTTCTATCAAGGCAAGATGAAGGAGGCACTGATTTATGTGGGTGTAATCCATAACCAATGTCATTTCTTGTGTATTTTCTTGGGGCAGGAGGCAGCCAGGGTGGGGTTCTAAACTAATGGAGCAGCAGGTTTGAACACTTTTGGCTGAGAGATTTATAGCGATCATAAAGTAACGTCAGGGACAAAGAAGAGTGGAAATATGAGTCGTATATCTATGGGCTTTCGTTTATCACAGAATTTTACACAATGCAAAACACATAGACGCATACAACTCCTCACAATAGGATGTTATATTATCATTTTATCACGTTGGACACATGTGCTTTATTCAAATTCTAATGATCTTGCTTTAGAAAAGGAATGAAATTAAGAAATTGTTATTTGGAGCAATACATTAAGCGCTGCTGACTTGCGACATGGTTTTTCCACTAACATAAATTTAATTTTATAACTCCGGATGGAAAGACTCCCTGCTTTTCACCCCCCTTCATCTCTACCCTTTCGTTTTTAAACATTTTGTAATTACTTTGACGCAGAACATCAAAAGCGAAGTAATAATAGTTGTAATTTAATCTATTCATACAAGTCATTTTCATAAACTCCTGCCTCTCCCTGCTTAATGTGCATTTCATTCATTATTGATCAAGCCTTGATGATGTGGTAATGACAACGGCATTGTTTTTTTCCCTCCTTTTCCTTAAATGTAGACCTTGTGATTCAGGGTTTTCATTATAGGGCAGCACACCAGGCCTCTGGATTATGAAGGGCAAACAAAAGATAATTAACATGAAGAGGGATGCAGAATAGTTATCCCCTCCCCGAGTACCACCAGGCGCTACCATCACCAGCGCCATTCTTCCTTAAAATGGACCTGGGTCTTTGTGTGTGCTGTCTAACTTCCCTTCAGTCAAACAACATCATTACTGAGTACTATTTTTTCCTCCTTTCAATCCATCTCTCCATCACCTCCCTTCTTTCCGATTCCATTTTTTTCTGACGGGCGATCAAAATTGGACAGGATCCTCCTTCAGGTCGGACTTGTTTGAAACAGGAGACTGAAACTCAATGATTTCATTGCACGAGGATGTTTATGAGTAAATTACAGCTGGAAAGTGGCCTCGTTGCCTTTAATTCTTCAGATTTTAGCAGGGCGGATAGATTGCAGCGACTCGGGAGAGCTTTCGGTTCTTGGATCGCTATTGAGAACCCACCAGGAGAAAAAAGGTGTAATTTCACAATAAAAGAAACTGGAAAAACATTTGAAAGAATGAACAAGAGGGCTTTTTTTTTTCATATCACTTAGACAAACGTGTCTTCAATTTGCATGTTTGCACTTGACAGGGTACAAAAATTTATTGGAAATCCATGAATTAAACCAAGATGTTATTTTTTTATTTTATTTTTTTCTCACTGTTTGATGCCGAGTTGCAGTTTCCTTAGAGTTCAGCCACGTATTTATCCACTGGTTTGAACTCGTCTTCCTGTCGCTGACCACGCTCGTTCTGTCCTGCCACATAACCCACTATAGTGGGTGACAGACTACTTCCAGTGAAAGCCAAGGAGTTTTTTTTATTAAGGAGTAGGGACAGCATTCATTTTTTAAAACCTCCTCAATAAAATATCATACGGTCGCTCCACATTCCTCAGAATTATAATGACATGAATATTTAAATTTAAATGCATTCTGAGCACGCCGGTTTTCTCTTTTTCACTACGGCATCAGATCTAATTTTCTACTTAAGCTCCTCCATCATGTTTATGCATATCCACATGCATGATACATATCTTTTTTTGTAAAGCTCCTTAATGCAGGCCTGATAATTTTGCTTGACTTTAATGGGGAATGACTCCTCATTGGCACGCTTTTTCTCTTTAAGACAAAAATAAAAAAACATGATCAAATGCCCCTTTCATGTGGAACAGAGGCCGCGTTTGAAACTTCCCACTCCCTCTTTCTCTCCGTTGCCTCGGCTGCGAGTAAATAGATCAAAAAAAGGAGGCGCAACTTTATATTCTAGTTTTGAAGCATTCTGTAATTGGACACATTTAATTGATATCCCTCAAGCTCGTAATTATAATGCAAAAAGTACGAGAAGGAAACACATGCCTTCATCACAGCCATGCTATTTTGCTTCTTTTTTTAATGAATGAATACTTGATTTTTTTTTAAAGGCAAAAGTAGAATGACAAAAAAAATCTGAAAGGTAAAGTTTATGACGCTTTTTAGCAAAAGAATGGCAAGTAGTGATTGATAATTTTACCACGTATCATTATGTTGGATAACAGAACCCCTTATGAGGCTGGAGTGGACCCTCGTGAATTTAGCTCTTGGGGAGCTAGTAGTCTGATCTCCTCCTCCCCAACGAGGAGCGATCACTGATGGAGACGAAACAGAGCGCAGATGAAGACGTCTGCAAAATGTCTGTTCTGATGCACAGTCTGTCCGACTCATATAAAAGCTCTCAGGTGTTTTGATCTTGTTTCTAAGATGATTGTGTTCACGTGCGACACTGCAACTGAAATCAATTGAAACTCAAAAATTATACACGTAGAATGTTTTAAGCAACATTTGATTTTAACGTTAGGACGATTTAAAGGTCATACATTTCTCAAAGGATTGCCCTTGCACTTGATGACTTTCATGCCAGTTTCAAACTAAGATTATCTTATGTTGAGAGACGTAGTCATTTTAATTAAACTTTGAAAATAATATGCACAAACCACTCTCAAAGTATGTGTTGTGAATGACTCCCAGCTACTACTACATAAAACATTTGACTATTTTTGTGTTGGCTAATGTTGATTAGCTGTGGTGATCTTCTCACATTATTTATTAAAATACAAACTTGGTTCAAACTAAATAAATTATCATTAAACCTAGATCAAACAAATTATATGATATTTAGTAAGAAAAAGAAAACTGTTGATGTTCCATTTGAGATTGAGGGTGTTGAGATGTGTAGAGTAAGTGAGGTGAAATTTTTGGGTGTCATTATTGACGAATATCTGACATGGAAACAACACATACATTCTGTAAAAGTGAAGATATCTAAATCTACTGCAGTACTGCGCAAAGTTAGGGACTTATTGAATGATAAAGCTTTGTATTTGTTGTATAATACAATTATTGTTCCACATTTAATTTACTGTATTGATATTTGGGGAAAAGCTTGTAAAACTATTACAAAAAAGAGCTGTAAGAATTATTGCAAGAAAACATTATTGTCATCCATCAAGTATATTATTGTCTAAAATGAAATTATTGAAGTTCTATGATTTGGTAGATTATTATATTTTATTAATTATGTTTAGAGCTCAGAACAACACACTACCTTTAAATATTCAAATGCATTTTTGTTAAAAGAAGGGTACTGAGATGTTTGTGAAACCACAGTACAGTACAGAACTAGTTTGAAGGGACGGTCTACTTCGATCCAGGGAGTTAGATTGTGGAATAGTTTGGAGAATGATGTGAAAAAGGCAAGGTCAATGTATGGTTTTAAGAAAATGATCAAAAACGAATTGTTAAAAAAAATACATGAAATTGTTTAATGTGTAATGTATTTAAATAAGAAATTAAGATGAGTTATTCACTTTTGTTTTGTTACTTAAAGATAATTATTGTTTGAATTGATTGTCTTAAAAAGGGGCAGTCAAAAAAAGATTTGTTTTCTTCTTTCTGCTCCCTTTCATTTTATATTTTGTTTTGTTTTTTGTACTATATATGTTGTTGTTTTTATTTTATATATTTTTAATTATAAAATGAACAAGTTCAATAAACTAAACTAAACATTAGATTGACTCTAAAAGATAATGAGTTGCATATGAACATTTATGACTACTTCTTGAAATGTTTATTAAAATCTGTCCAATGCACCTCATGATTTTTTTTGTAAAGAGACAGGCAGGATTGATACCAACTAGTTATTTGCAACTTGTTTTTACAAATATGTTGCACAATTCGTTAGCATCGGGATATGTTTTGGGGATCACTGTCAGTTACTACAAAAAAAAAAAATGTTATAATATCTGTAAAACTTAATCAAATACTGTACAGACTTTTTTTTCTGTTTTTTAAAGTGTGATCTGTTAATCAGTTATAAATGTTGAATGAGCTTAACTTCAAAAGCTAATTAGTTGTAAAAGAACATTCAACAGTTAATTTTGCATGGTATTAAAAATGTTTCAAGGATATCACGAGATATTTTAATAATACACACACAAACATGAGCAAAAACAACATCACCTGTCTGCCTTTGGACCATGAAATGCATCCATTAATGCACTTCCATTTCTAGTTTGTCTAAAAAAAAGTCTTTATGTGCCTGACAACCTGTTGAGCAAATGAGTTCTCAGCCCCAAACAAAAAAAATATATATATATCTTATCCACCTGTCAGAGCGATACACTCACTGAAGTGCCAGAGCTGTCGAGCTCGAGTGAGACGAGGGAAGATGAGGTAAAATTACGAACGCAGCACCTATAGGATCCAGTCAGAGCTGTCACACATACAAAATGACTAAACGGGCCTACATGAACAGAAGTGTTTGGACTTCATTTACACTTTTTCATTCTGTGATGACTAATCTCTTTCTTTCTACATTTGCCTTTACAAAAAGAAAAATTGATGCTACGTAATGACAAGGGACCAAGATGGAGCTCAGAGGCAAAGACAGCTAACTTTATGATCGCCCGCTGCTAGGAAGCAACGGTGGACCCCGTAATATCCCCGTCTTTGTGAATGTCTGTGTCAGCATAATATGAACCACTGCTGAACAACACCAACACAAGTGCATGGCACGTAAAAAAAAACAAATAGCACAGTAGTCCCTTCATTACTTCGAGGTTCGACTTTCGCACACTCACTCTTTCACGCCATTTCAACGATCGTCAACTTTATTACTCACGTGATTGGGACAGTACCGATAAAAATTAACAAAAAATAATAATACTTTGTACAGGTGCCACCATTTTGTAGTT
>JBBPBX010000001.1:97969-108474 GCA_038048925.1 Garcialebias charrua | reverse complement strand
GCTTTGAAATCGTCAGGAACAAGAGGAAGAAATTATAATCATGAAAGACCAAAAAAGACATAAATGACAATTTTTCCAGGTGTTCTGCAGGTGTGGCTTGAACAGACGTCTATAAAGTGCAACGAGTGATGAGAAGAGGCTAAAGAGGGCTAAGCAAGACCAAAGAGACAGGATCAATTTCAATCCTCTTGATCCCCTGACCCCAAAACCCTGAGTCTCCCAGGGAGTACCAGCGGAGTGTGCAGAGGATAGGCGACTTTGAAGTTGGGTCTGGGAGGAGGCTACTGGAGATTGGCTAAGGACTGGAAAAACACTGCTGTGTGGGTGTGTGTATATGCATGCCCCCCTCCCCACCCACCACACCCCCACTGCGTGTTTGTGCCTGTGGAGAGGAATGGGAGGGTTTGAGGTAAATAGTGGTAGCGTGGACACATCCATGGATGAAATGGGAGACGGAGGCAGATGGGGGTACTTGGCATTTCCTGTGCCTGCTTATTTGTTGGTGCCTAATGAGCTCTCGGACTCCATTAATGAGAGGACTGAATCCATTATCATCATCATTTCAAAAGGAGTCCCTGGCTCTAAACAGCTCCCCACATTAGCCGAACTTACCCTTGTTGCACCGTTTGATCAGTGGAGGCAACAGGGGTGGTGATGCGCACAAGCACACATCTACACACAAACAATCCCTTCCTTGTTAATATTGCACAGCTTTCATGTGGACACAGGCATGCAGATGCTATTAAAAACAAAAAAATATATATAATTGAGCACATCAAAACAGCTTCTCATGAATAAAACACTTAATCAGTTTTAGGGGCCAAATGAATGCATTAAAAAACAAAAAAACTGTTTATAAATTTCCTTCTACATTGATCAAATTTGGTATTTAGTTTTTTTCTGAAAGTTGGACATTTAAACAAGTAAGATATTTATTCCAACACCATTATTTACAAGTTCATTTTCAAGCGCAGCACAGGCTCAAGCAAACAAGACCACAAATACGTGTAATTTGTGACTTTTCCACATCATCCTATACTTCTTCAAGCAAGAGCACAAACTACAGCCTCACACGAGTACCACATTATACGCCTGTCAGCAAACTATTATACAGCAATGGCCCGGACAAGCAACGACCTTGTTTGTTCTTCGACCTTGATTTGTGACCTTGACCTTAGAGCTGGGGTGATGAAAAGTGTACCTGACACCCGGCTAGTGATGATGAGCAAATCAGAAGTTATGGCTTGAATAAGAAGACGTTTATGGATGTACAGACGAACGTAGACCAAAATTCAACATCTCTCGACAGGCGTAAAATAATAACTTTGAATTTTTTAGATTTCTCAATTTAAAGGGAGACTTCCTGCATGAAATATCAATCTGTTGTCGTATCTGCCAGTTTACTTTTGTAAAAACAAGAAAAAAGTTTTATTCAATCCTAAAAACTACAATCTGTAAATCTAAAAGCTGGCTTAAAGGTAAAAATAAATAAACAAATAAATAAATAAAATGCTGATGCTTTCAGGCAGAGTTTGCAACCTTTACAATCAAAAAATACATTTTTTCCCTCTTTGCCCACTAAGTTAAAAAAAATTACAGCGCCACAAAATCTACTTGAAGATTGAAATAAAGATTTTTAAAAAATTGGAATAATGCAACTTAATATCAAGTTTAATACACATATTTTATTTTAAAAAAAAGTTTGTTACAGTCCTCCGATGAATAATGTTGTTAACTTGCTTTTTATGTACAATATATGAATGTTTCTGTTCAGTGCCCTGAGTTGATTTCTGTTGTGACTTGGTGCTATATAAATAAACTGAATTGAACTGATATTAGAAAACTAAAAACAAATTGTTTGCATTTCTTAGTACTGTACTGTATTTTTTACAGTTATAACATTTTAATGAAGTGAGGAAACACATTTTATGATTTGTTTAAATGTAGTCCCTGAATTATAAAGGTCTTTTGTTTTTGGAAAAATTAAAAGTACCCTACTTAGAAACTTTAAAGTATTTGTTTGAATCTCTGTAAATTCTTTGAGAAAACATTTATGACTCATTGATTATTTTTCTCTGATACTGACTGATACTTTTATTTACTTGAACTTTTCTCAAGTTTTAATGCAAGACAAGTATTTACTTCTAATTCTCATTGTCCTCAGAATGATTCCAATAACTTGTGAAACAATGAAGTGTTTGTAAAATTACACTCTTGTATTGTTTTTTTTATTTTATTTTTTTTGTAGTGCATTTTTGGGAAATACCACACTTTAAAGCTGGAAGTAAAATTATAAACTGGCTAACAAACTGTTGGCACAAATTAATTATTGTCTTATTTTACATAACTGTGTTTCAGTAATTGTATTCACATATTGCAGAAACTTGGACAACTAATTCTCACTATTATGGTTCTAAATATACATTTCGATTTCCATTTTATTTTTGGTCAAAGCTACAAAGAGTCTCTGCAGAGGAACCAAAGAGCTGCATGTTCCCAGAGCTGCAGGTTGCAGACTCCTGCCTAAAGGCAATAAAATTGTGTGATTAAAAATATAACCATTAAATGTACATATCAGAAGGAAACAAAAAATACACTTTTGAAAAAGTTTTAAAAAATGACAAAATACTATAAGTTAGTATCAAAAGTTCAAATGCTATGTCATTTTGAATTATTTTATATGGTTTTCCAATTTTCTCAGCTTTGCTATGGGGGAAAAAATAATTTGGCTTTAAAAATAAACATTTTATATTTTGGACTAAAGTTTCAAAGCCCAACAGTTTGGGTTTGATAAGGTGAGAATAAGGCATTACCGTAAATAGTAGAACTCCATTTCCTTTTTTTTCATATGCTCATTTGTGATAAGAAAGTTAAACTAAAAACAGGAAAAATAGACGATGTCAAGAAAATCGAAGGACAGCAACAGCAGTGAGGAAAGACGAACCAGGTGGAGAGAGAGAGAGAGCTGGGAGGGTGGAGGGGGCGCTAACTTAACAATAAATAGGGCGCCCTCAAGGAGCACTGATAGAATAAGGCTGTGATTCATAAATAAACACAGAATACGCAGTGATATAATGACACGCCAGCAGAAAGGGACAGATACATTTCCATCGCCTTCACCTCCTTTTCCAGTAACATCAAAGGACCAATTAAGGTCCCAGTGAAGCTGGCCGTCACGGCTGCAGTGGAGGTCCTGTCAGAGTTAGCCTGCCCTCGGTGCTGCTGTCTCTGTTTCAGCCTCGCTGCTGACACTAGTGACAGGGACCCCTTACTGAACCTGCCTGCCTGCCTCAATTCCACTTACCCAACATATGCATTCCTGTCTGTCGCCAACTACTTTTTTATTATTTGGCTCGTTCTTCCTTACTTTTTCCTCACCTGCACTTGACTCCTATAGTTTCCTTGTCTTTCCATCATCCCAATCTACAGCTCTGCTCTCTGTTAAATGGTTTGAATTTGCGTATTACACAGCATCACTCAGTAGTGAAACACAAGAGCTGGCAAATAGTTCTCAGAACTGTGAGCTTTGTCATGAAAGCAGAAAAAACACCCTCCCCCCTTCCCTCTCTTAGTTTGATAACTTCTTCATTGCACTGCTCACCCTCTCGCGTTCTCCCCGTGTAACTTTGGAATTACTGAAATGTTAACGCGCTTTTGCTGCCTTTGATATTTAAGACAAAAGGGTACAGATGTGCAGGCTGCATGCACGCAGACACCGGGCCAAGTGGAAATGGGGGGGAAGGAGCTTTAATCTTGCTCGTTGTCATGCTCCGAAGAGTTCCTCCTCACTGCGTGTTTTTCCGAATGTCTTCGGTTCATCCTTCGCCTACCTCTCTGCCCTTTTTACACATGCAATTCCCACAATTGGAATGGCGACAAGAGCAGTGCCGGAAGAAACTGGCAGCAACTAATGAAGGGATGTTTTCAACCCACTGCTCACATTGTGGCTCCTGCGATTGAATTTTATCAATGATGCAAACCTGGATTAAGAGAGGGGTACACTTCTGTGGCAAAATAAATAAAATAATGACATTTGTGAAAAGATTAAAAATAAAATAATGACATTTGTGAACAGATTATTAATCTTAACAGCTGCAGTTAAAAGAAAAGTATAACTCTACTTTTGGGACATTTGAAAGCTTTTACTCTTAAAGAGACAGTTTGGATCTTTTGAAGTGGGGAAATGTTCTGAACTAGGGATGCACAATATTGGATTTTTGGCCGATATCCGATAAGCTGATATGTTAAACCTTCTTTTGCCAATAATCGATACTGATATTTTATATACTTTCCTTTGTCAGAACATATTTAGGCCTATTTGCTACAAAAACTGTAACAGCTGTAAGAGCTGGTGACATATATTCAGTACCATCCATATGCATAGCACTTTAACTTATATTAAATGAAACCTGTTAAATGTTGTTTATTAGCATTACTGCGATGTTGTCTCACTTGTGGAGGCTTGTTCCAGGTTCCTAGCTGCAGTGTGGGATCCTCTGCACTCTTGTGCATGAAGGACAGCCTTTTTAAGTTAAAAGTTTTTGTCTATCCATTGTGCCGTAAGACTAATCATGCTAACAGGGCTAACATGATGTCCAAATGTGTGTGGTAAAACGCATCCAAATGATATCGGCTATTAGCTTCTCAATGACGTTGGAAATCATGGCTTGTAACTCGACTACGTCAGAAAAATATCTCCGACTTGGGACGATGTAGCGAAACTCAACGTACAGTAGTCCATAAATCTTTGAAATCCAATATCCTTAAAGCCTCACTGACATGATTTTTTAATTTTCATAAAATTGCTCAAAATATATATATTTCTTCATTTAAATACGTTCGTTTTTGCAAACAAAATGATAAATCACTTTAATTTTGCTTTAAAAATGATTTTGAACTTCAACCCGTGTTTAATCATGGGAAATCCGATTACACACGAACGCACCATCTGTGACGTAGTGAGAGGCAGAGCTCTGGGCTTGTCACAGTGCGCAGGTATGAGCAGCTCGACATGAAGGTAAGTCTGATACAGCATCAGACCTAAATTAGATCCTGTTGTTTCTTGTTCCATCACCCAAACTATTTTCTGCTTCCCAAAATGAAGACAAATAGCTCAAATCTTCACATAGATTGCTAAATTCGTCTGGTTTTAAATTGTCCGCTATTAAAGAGACCAGAGCCCTCTGCCTCTCACTACGTCACAGATGGTGCGTTCGCGTGTAATCGGATTTCCCATGATTAAACACGGCTTGAAGTTCAAAATCACTTTTAAAGCAAAATTAAAGTGATTTATCATTTTGTTTGCAAAAACGAACATATTTAAATGATAAAATATATATATTTTGAGCAATTTTATGAATAGTAAAAAAATCATGTCAGTGGACCTTTAACGAAAAAAAACTTCCACACCATCGACATTTTGAATTTTTCCTCTCTGCCATGAAACGTTTCAACACGCTGCAGGTAAATTACAATTACATTGCAAAATATCCTGACTTTCCTGCTGGACAAACCCAAGCTGTACCAGAAATGGTGTAGCAGATGTTGCCACTATTAGTGATTGTAGATAACGACCAACCTCTATGTTAATAACTTTAATGCCAAATCGTCAGTGATGTTTATTCAGGTTAATCACAAAAGATTCTCATGAACTGCTATGAAATTTGATTTGTTTAGAAATGACTAAAATCCACTTTGGTCTTAGCCTCACTCAAAGTTGTTAACATGTCGATCCAATTAGAAGGAATTACAATGTCTATTTTCACGCAAGAATTGGCCTTCCTGCACCGGATTCCTGCCAGTTTCAAGATCTAATTTAGGATTCATTTATTTTTTTAACCCTCCAAGAAGTACAGAGGAGTAAAAATACGGAAATATTCAAGGTTGTTCAGTGAACCAGAAGTTTTGATTTGTTGCAACCATTACAATAAAGAAAGCAAAAAATCTCAAGAAAAATGTCATTCCATAAGTATATTGCACAATATACAAAGTTCACTATAAACAATTGTTCTCAGTCAGCCATCTTGTGGACTGCTTGGAACGTCCAAGCTACCGAGTGGCCGACTCTTTCAGGAGCTGCGTGAGTGGTACCGCCTTGTTCTCCTCAATCAATTCAATTGAGTTAAGTTTATTCACTTTAGTTTATTTATATAGCACCAAGTCACAACAGAAGTTGTCTCAGGGCACTGGGAAAAAAGTCACATACAGTATAGTATAAAACCCAAATTTTAAACGTGATCTATCTAAGGAATCCATCACATTGTACTGAATCTTCTAGTCGCAGACTCCTACCCTGAGCAAGCACAAAGGCAACAGTAGAAAAGAAAAACTCCCTTTAAAACGTAAGAAACCTCCAGCAGAATCAGGCTCAGGACAAGCAGCCATCTGCTTAAACCAGCTTAGTTTGAGAGGACAGGAAGGACAAACAGACATATGAATGGCAGGTCTAGATGTACTTTCTATCGGAGGAAATATGAAAACACATGCTAAGAATAGAAATAAATTACAAATACGAACAGGTAGAGTAGAGCACGTAGAATCAACGGTTCAACAGCAGACTTTGAAAGAGGCACTTGCAACATATTCAAGGCAGAGACCAAAGCAGAAACAAGTCTTTTGACTTTTTCCTCCACCTGGAGTTTACATCACCCCCAACAATACTACACACAAGTTTTTTTCCTGTATGCAGGTAACTTCTCAAAGGTTTCCATGTACATAAAGAGGAATATAGTGTGTACATGACCTTAGTAAAAGTACACAGTATAGTGTTCTTTAATGAAACGTTGACGTTGTAAGAAGACCAACCTGCACCATGAAGAGTGATGGTATTCTGAAGCTAGAGATGAGTTTATCAAGATATGTTGGTTGTGTTGGACTCCAAGTGCAGACATACCTCATGAAGCTCGAGGTATAATAAATAATTATTTAAATAACAAAAAACAAATGCTGGGCAGCAAAACGTACACTTCTTGGATCAGAGTACACTGGATAATCCATGGATAGGGGAACAATAACGAAACGCAGAATATACAGAGACACTAAGGAGGGGATAAACACAAACACCTGGGGAAGGACAAGAGGTGGCAGAGGCAGGAGCTGATTACATGAGGGAGAAACACTGAGGAGGGCAGGACAGATACAAAACAAACAAAGATCATCTCAGTTTTGAACAACTTCTCTGTAGTTTACTCTTTTTTTTTGTGGTCATTTCAGTGTTTTCAATTGGGGGGTTGTCAGATATATATGAAAAACACATAGCACAGGAAGTCTATGCAGAGTATAAATTCATTTAAAAGTATTGATTTATATTTTTTATTTTCCTGTACCATCCTTAGATTGGAAGGCTTTAAAACGACTACAACAAAAGAAAACGTTTTTTCCTCCTTTCATTTTCAAAGGTGATGCAAGGATATCTATAATGTTCTGAGTTTCTCAGGCAGCTCTCAACTTTGCTTTGTCTACTCTATGTTCAACGTGGTGCCCAGAAAAAAGAAAAAAAAATCTACCGGTACCCAGTGGCATGTTTGTTCCCTTAAAATAAGCTGAATGGCTGATGAAAAATTTTAAGGCTCCAGTGATATTAATTAGGGTCAAATACATAGTTTCATACATGATGGAAAATTAATATTCTCTTTAAGGGTACCAATAATTCTGTTCGTAGAGTTTTCGCATATATTTGTAAAATAAACTTTTTTTTGGTACAATTTAATGCTAAATGCAATGGTTTTTAACTGAATATTTTTTCACAAGAAATAGAGCATGTTCTTTTTCAGTGAGCTGAACATTAGGTACTTTACTCACTAAATATAGAGTATATCATTTTTGCGTTCTGAATTTTCATGTTTTTATCTTAAATGTATTTTTACTGCAGCTTATGAACAACACTGTTTTTTTTTACACAAGTGCTGTATAAATAAATTTGACCTTGACCTTGCTAAAGAGCTCACAATAACAGATGAGATATTAAATGTTTATAACCTTCTAACAGAACCCTATTTTAAAATATCTGAGCTACGACTTTAAGGAGCACATCCAAACAGAACCATGTGACTGTAACATACCATAATCATCAATGTAATAATAATACATCATAAATATGATACGATTGTATCATCATGGTAACGTTTCATCCATAATGGTGATACCATGGCACAAAGACAGCTATGATTCCTTTTTTTTAAATTTGCCCCCCACTACACACACATTCACACACACACACACATGCGTGCGCATATCGTCCTCTCTCTTTGGTATCTTTCTAGTGCAGTGGCCTCCGTTTACCATCCTAACCCAAATTAGCTGGGCAGGCGTTATCCTCTCCCATCACTTGGTGCAGTTAGGAGGGGGCAAAGCAGGAGGAGGAAAAAAGTGGCAGAATTTCCTCCCTGCCTCTGTGACAGTGCTATCTGACAGCGTTTTACATCTCCCCTGCTCTCCCCTCACTACACTCCACTGTCAGACAAAGAAATTAATACCCCCAGTGACTGTGTTTTAATTAAGCAATTTCATGCAAATTACACATTTTAGATTGTCAAATAATATACTGCGCAAAATTGTAGGCAGGCTGATCTGATATGCATGGTGTGTTATTCTTCCAGGCACTGTGCACACATGGAAAATGAACAAAAATGCTAATTTCTAATCTATTATGCAAACAGTTGAGATACTTACATAGATTTGCACGCGTTTCTCGGGTAAATAGATCTCTTGAATTCTATGTATAGAAAGACGGGTTTTCTTGAGCAGCCTGTGCCTTTGTTATTTATATTATTTTGTCCTCAATTCAATCATATCTACTCTTGCTTTTCAAGCAATGTCTGCTGACTTGTCTTGAAATGCTGCAGGCTGCACGATGGGATAAATAAATATAGAATAAATCTGCAAGTCTATCACTAAATGCATTTAAAGACAATCAAAGAACAACTTGACACATATACACACACAAAAGAAAAATCTAATTTGAATAATTCCTAATGCAGTCTAATGAAAAAGAGCCCTAACTAATATTAGTAATCCACACTACTCTTCGTCATCTCCCATTAGCACATTGAACTTATTTGAAATTCATTATAATCCACAAGCCTTTTAGTGCACTGGAATCGGTAATGATGACAAAATGAATATAACATACTTTATTACAGCCGACTTGATTTAATCTGGGGTTGCCGCCATATGAGAGTCCTCAGAAAGACCCCTCTTGAAAACGGCGGGTGTCAAAAGTCAGCATGTGCAGGTAAGCGAGTCAAAAAGCAGTCCTTATTAACGGAAGGCTTAAGGAGGGGTCTTGCTGTTTCTTTGTGATTCAAATCCATTTAATCAAAGGTTTGTTTCTATATGCTGCCACTTAATAGTGTATATTACTGCATACAATGAAACTCCAATGAATTGCAATCCATCCATTCTCTTCTAAAGAGAGGGAAAAAGCAGGATAAGAGCAGGAGAAGGCGAGGCTAATGGCAGGGTATGTGCAAGTTGTTGACGTGCTTTCTGCATATTCAGAGCAGTGTGCCTTTCATTTGTACAATAAACGAGACTTCTTTCCCCCCCTCCTTCCTTTACCCAGTGGTATAATAAAATCTGTAGGAACAATAGGGAAATATGTTCACCGCGAAAGCTAAAACATTGTGGGGCAATTACAGTAGCTCTGAATGTTCCTGCTCGACGTGACGCTGCACACAGGTCCCTCAACTGTGCACTCCCGCTGGTATATATATATATTTTTTAACAGCGTACCACTCATTTCACGAAGTCAACTCAGGTCCAGACCACTGGGAGACAACAGCTTATCTTAGAGACAGTTTGGCATCTTGAAGGAACATCAGCAAGACGGCAGGATGAACTTTAAACCAGATAAAAAGATTAAAACCCTCTTTATTCTCACAGCCTCATAAACAGGTGTGTAACTTACATGAGATGTTTATTATTTTTTTTATTTTCAAATAAATAATTGCAGATGACAGAAACCTCTAGTCTAGTGCTGTCTCCATTAGTGCTGCCATTTAAAATCAAGCTGTGCTTGGTTACTAATATGCAGTGTTTCAAGGGTCAGGGTGCAACAATTATAAAGAAGTATTTTGGAAAATGGAACAACACTAAAAAAACAAAGACAACCAACAAAACTAAGAAATAGATTTTAGAAACACAAAAAAGGGAAAATGTGCTTGTTTTAAAAACAAGAAAACAAAAACAATCTGGAAAACACACAAAAAGCACAAAACAAAGTACGGTAATGAAGAATACAAGAAAACATTTCACAAGATTTAAAAAAAAGATTGTTTGTGCTGAAAGTTAGCTACTTTGATATCTTTTTGTGTTTGTTTCATTTATATAGGAATTGGACTATATACACACACACACACACACACACACACATTCATGTATACAGTACAGTAGTCCCCCGTTTATCATGGGGATCTGTACCCTGAAGCCCTGTGATAAGTGAAAAAGCGAAAAGTAGCAATAGTAGTAGTTTATTATATATATCCATCTATATATATATATATATA
>JBBPBX010000001.1:30891-80791 GCA_038048925.1 Garcialebias charrua | reverse complement strand
ATATATATATATATATAAACTTCATAAGTTATTTATGATGCCCTTTGATATGTGTTATATTTAAGAAGGGTTAATATGAATAGGGTTAATCCTTGAGGGGCGAGTTTGTGAATTTTTTATGAAGGACTGACCACGAAGATGAGATGAAATAAACTTGTAAAATTAAAGTTGGAAGTTCAGGCTGCTTTCTGTGGCTCGTCGATGCTTTCACTTAAAATCCAAAATGCGCATTTTAATCAACCTAACAGGAATTTACATTTGCAATAAAACTCAACTTTCCAAGGACTAATTGCGAAAGCTTGTGCGTATATTTAAGCTTTTATGAAACAGGAAGTAATTAAGACATAATAAGTGATAGTAAGGAAAAAGAAAATGCCATTTACTTTCTGGTACATGGGCACAATCTGCATACAAACGCCCACGCTCATGTACGTACAGTCTGTGGGTGCTGACAGAGGAAAGGGGAGACCGTGCTCACAGGCTGGTGCATGGAGGCTTGTGGGGCTGCAGTACCAGCATATTCATAAATCAGGCCTTTCAGGGAGCTGTCAGAGGCTCCATAATGAGGGTCATTACTCAGGCAGGGTGTCAAAGCTACTATCACAGGGACCCGTCCCTGGAAATCACACTCACTCTGCTCCTTGTTAAATAAACAGTGCAGTATACAAAATGGCAAACAAGCCGAGGGTCAATCTGATGCAGTGCGGGGCCAGGCAGGCCTCCAGAGTAATTTACCCTCAGGGAATACCTCTCGGCTGGGGAGATGGATTACAGAGAGCCCTCAAAAAAGATTAATGGAAATAAAAATACAAAAAAAAAGAGACGAAAAGAAAAATTGAAGACGGAAACAAAAAGAGGATATGAGGAATTTGTACAGCAGATACAACGACGGACTGACAGACGGAACAAAAAATGCTGTCACGATGAGGACAATCGTTGGCGAAAAATTTCCATAACCGCTACCAAAGCTTGCAAATGTGCATTCAAGTTTAAGGCAAAATCCAATATTATCAGAAGCTTTTCTTTCTTTCTTTTGTCTTTCTCTTTTTTTTTTTTGCTGACATGAAAAAAAATGGCACCTATATTTGGTCTGGGCTCACGGTGCTGATGTAACGGTCTGGTAATAACAGTGTCTGAATCTCTGTTATGAAATATTCATCCTTTTATTGCTTGGATAATATATAACACAATAATTTTAATTTGGTGAGGTGGAAGGAGAATGGCTGAGTGGATAATGGCAGATCAGAGACTTGAGATAAACTTGGACACATGAATTGTCTCCGACAACTAAAGGTAGACAGAACTTCTGTCTTAATTAAATTTTTTTTAAATATATTTCTGTACCATTTTTGTTGATTAATCACATTTGATATCACATATATTACAGAACTCATATTTTATTTTACACACTACGGTACACAGTAATTCTCGACATGTCAAAATTAAACAGTTTAAGAAAAAGAACAATGAGCAGTTGTTAATATTTATACTTTCCATTTAATATTCATGAGCGCCAGTGGTAGGCACAGTTCTGCTAATCCACTAATAGCAGAACTAACTTTTTGTTAAGCAGATTAGAATTGTCGCTAACTTTAAAAACCTTTAACGGAATTATCATCCGCTAAATCTGAATCCAGTGAACTTGTCTGCTAATTTTTACAGGAGAATGGAGATGGTGAAGTGAAATACCTATTTTCACACTCAGAAACACTGTACACATAATTCCTACCTATCATGCTTTGAAATACTCACACCGTCTCTGGGATGTGACTCTCTCACACATTTCACACATCTTTACTTTAATACAAACATATTTATTTCAGAGATAATATTGATGATGATACTGAGCAACTTTGCAGTTAGTTTACAAAAGTAGTTAACCACAATGAGGACAGAGTTGTGTTCACTTACAAGATTGTCACATTACAATCTTACAGTGTCAGCGACAGCAGCCTATGGTAAAAGTTAGCGCTTTAGCATTTACCTTTTTTTTATCTGCTTAGTGGTTTAGCATTAGCAAAGCTATTTTTTAGTTAGTGAATTATAAGTTGTCAAAGCTAATTTTTTTGGTTATCTGTGCCCACCACTGCTGTGGAAAAAGTTAACTACCGGTAGATTTGTGAGGATGTATAGGTGCACCTGCTGCTAAAGACAATCATGTTTGTTCTCTGTGTGTGAGTGTTCAGTCATCTGAAGTGTTTGCAAAATATCTCATGAAACAGTGGATTGTAATGCAACAGAACATAATCAGTGGATGTCTTTCTACAAGTGATTAAAATTTGGAGTCAACCCAAATGACGATGGCCTCCACAAATATGAAACCCTTGCGAACACAAAAGCAGCTGTAACACCCAGATTAATGTATATTGAGCATAAATTTGGGATAGTAGTAGCTGAGAATCCTCTTTAACACATACTTTAAGCACTAAATGATCACACAAGATCCAGTATTAAAATATTGCCATTAGCTATAACAGTCAACTGTGACTGTTATAAAAATATTTCCCAAACCACTGAATTAATTTTAATACAACGTTCAGAAAGTAATCAGTTAATTTACATCTACAACTCATACATTTTTGGAGTAAGTTCTACTGACATTGAGCTAAAATTTGGAGTAGTTGTAGCTAAAGTCATCTTTAATCCATATTAATGTTGCACATTGTGCAAAATCTTTGCCTTAAACCTTGATATGAACTCAAACTCAACACTGTGTGTCACATATACTGTATGAGTATGTCTCACATCTGTTAGCAAAATATCTCACAAACCACTTGTTAGAAAATAGTGAAACTTATAATGTAAACACTGAATGTGCGTCAATTTTTTTAACCTTTTGTAGTAAACTCAAAGCAACACAGCTAATCAAGCACAACTTAATCAAATTTTACAGTTTTTAAGGTAAAACTTGTTGAGGTGGTCACCCTCAACAAGTTCACTCAAGTCAAAGGAATCCTTTAAATCATACTTCAAGCACTAATATATCTCAAGATCTCACAAATATCACAAGATCGCTCAGTAATTTACATTTTTTTTAAATGGCTCAAAAGACAGTACAGTAATATGCATTTTTTATTTATTTATTTATCAAAAAATTATATGTCTCAGTTAAATCCATTTCAGTTGAAATATACCTTGATAATCACCAGGGAATGGGGTTGTTTGAGTGCAGCCTCTACAAGTATAAAAATTAAAGTGCATGAAAAAAAAACAGGGTGGCACAGTGGTTCAGTTGGTGGAGTTGTTGCCTCTCAGAGGTTTCTGGATAAAATCCCAGCTGGGGACCTTTCTGGGTCGAGTTTACATGTTCTCTCCGTGCATGCGTGGGTTTACCCCGGTTTCCTCCCATACACCAAGAACATGCATGTTAGGCTGATTGGTAACCAAAGGTGGGCACAGACCGCTAGAGAGCGCTAAAGCGCTAATCCGCTTACAGCGGACCTAAACTTTTTGTCAGCATTTTTGTGGTTTGACTAACTTTTATAATTCATAAGCGGATTTGTGCTATTTTTATTTAAAATGCAGTACCGCTAATAACTAATTATCTATCAGTAAAAACCAATAAACTTATTTACAAGCTCTTATGCTGGCTCCGTAGCTGCTTGTTTTACCTTTTTCCCCACCGTAAAGAGCAGAGAGGAGGGAGGGTTGGAGGGGGAGGGAGCAGAGCGGAGAACAGACTCGGATCTACCATGTAGGCAAATGATGCCGTTGCCTGGGGATCCCAATCAGCAGGGGCACCGGCCCCGCCGCGCCCCGGCCAGTCACCTACATCCCTAACATTGATCCTGCTTGTTAATGTACATTTAACATAAAAATAATTATAGTTACGATGAAAACGATCATTAAATACGCAATACAAAAACCGGTCGATTTCTGTATCCCCCTACTAAAAAATGGACTATTCCATTTTGACATCTTCCGGGTCAGAGGTGAACTCGGGGAATAAAAAAATGGGAATAACAGGAAGGGCATATAGTTGGATCAAATTTTTTTTGATTGATAGAGTCACAGATAGGTATAGCGAGATCAAATAAATATAAAGTTGATAATGGAACTCCACAGGGCAGTATCATAAGTCCTTTACGGTTTTCAATCATGGTAAATGATGTTTTCTCTGGACTTGATAAGAATATCATGCAATCGTTATTTGCGGATGATGGAGCCTTGTGGAGAAGAGGACGGAATGTTAGATTTGTATATGAAAAAATGCAAAATGCCATTAAATCTGTTGAAAATTGGGCTTATGACTGGGGAGTTAAATTCTCAGTAAATAAGACAAAGACAGTTGTTTTAGTAGAAGGATGATTGAGGAAATAGATTTAAAACTGTATGGGGAAAAATTAGAAAAAGTAAGTAAATTTCGGTTTCTGGGAATCATGCTTGATTCAAAACTCCTTTGGGATGATCATGTCAAATATATTGAGGGAAAATGTAAAAAAGTTGTGAATTTGATGAGGTGTTTAACAGGACTAGATTGGGGGGCAGATAAAGTCAATTTAAAAAAGATTTATGTTGCTCTGATAAGGTCAGTAATGGACTATGGATGCATAGTGTATAGGCAGGCTGCGAAAACTACACTTAATAAATTGGACGTAATTCAGAATCAAGCTTTAAGATTATGCTGTGGAGCCATGAAGACCTCTCCATCAGGTGCAGTGCAGGTGGAAATGGGGGAGCTCCCGTTACAATTAAGATACAAGCAAAACATGATGAATTATTGGGTAAGCTTACAGGGACATAAGAAGGAGTACCATCCAGCAGTAAGAATTTTGATGCCATGTTAGGAGAGTGGAAAGGCTAAAATAGACTTGTTTTGCTTGGGCAGCAAATAAATGTGCTACAGAAATGGGAATAAAAGAAAAAAGATGTTGTGCTGCCGTGCCATATTCAGTTACACCTTTTTGGTTATTTCCAAATGTGACTGTAGATTTAGAAGTCTATGAAAAAATACAGTTTAATAAAGATATGAATTGTGTAGATTTTGTACAGGATAAACTTAACAACGCATATACATCTTTTCTTACTATATATACAGATGGTTCAAAGGATTCAGAATCAGGTAAAACAGGATTTGCTTATGTTATTCCTGAACTAAATATAATTATGAAGCAAAGAACGTCTGATCACTTAGCTGTGTATACAGTGGAAATGTTAGCAATTCTAATGGTGTTACAATGGATAGAACAAAATATGAAAAATAGAGTACTTATATGTTCAGATTCATTATCATCGTTAATGTCTATTTTGAATTTCTCATCCAACAGTCATCAGGAACTGGTATATGAAATATATGAAGTTATATTTAGACTTACACAAGCTAAAGTACAGGTTACGCTCATGTGGATACCTGCTCATAAGAATATAGAGGGGAATGATGCAGCAGATCATCTTGCTAAATTATCTCTAAAACAAGTTGGAATCGTGGAAATCGCATTTGGTAAATCTGAAATGAAACCTATTATTAAAAACCAAGTTAACTCTGATTGGCAGCGACTCTGGGAGGAGGAGACTAAAGGTCGTCATCTGTTTCAGATACAGAAGAAAGTAGGGAGAATGGAAATGATTGGACGAAGTCGAAAGGATCAAGTGGTGATGACAAGATTACGGCTTGGTCACACAGGATTAAATAAAATTTTGCATTTGATAGGGAAACATCCAACAGGTCTTTGTGATTGTGGCATGGACATGGAGACAGTAGAACATGTAATAGTCCACTGTGAAAAATATAGGGTGAGTAGAGAAAAATTAAAACAGGAAATAAGAAAATATGGGATGGAGACATTACGAGTGGACAGGCTATTAGTTAAACATGACAAGATAAATGAGGTACTTATTAAATTTCTTAAGGAAACAAAACTGTATACAAGAATATAGTTTAGGTAGGTAGTACGGTAGGTTTGAAAAATACTCTGGCCCACACTCCAGCACAGTAGATGGCGATAATGCATCTTAACGTTAGATGCCACCCGCCATTAAACACAAGAAGAAGAAGAAGAAGAAGAACTCGGGGGCTAATTCTGTGGCTAGCTGGTTGTGCTGGGTTTCTTGGATAAATCCGCAGAGAACCCCGCTGTTTCAAGCCAAATTAACGCGGCCGGAGGATTTTATTGTGTGTTTTGTGTCGACCACTCGACGGTGAGTCGTTAGTTTTATGTATTTTAGTTACTTTTCATTAAATCTGTTGACTGCCTATAGAATCTTGACATCTTCCGGGTCAGAGGTGAACTGGACGCTAACTCTGTGGCTAGCTGGTTGTGCTGGGTTGGATAAATCCGCAGAGAACCCCGCTGTTTCAAGCCAAATTAACGCGGCCGGAGGATTTTATTGTGTGTTTTGTGTCGACCACTCGACGGTGAGTCGTTAGTTTTATGTATTTGGGTTACTTTTATGTATAAATGCGGTGGCGACACACCCGTGTATTTGAGATTTAAAAGTGGTTTTAGGGATTAAAAGATCATTCTCTTTTTTGTTAATTTCGTGGCCGAATAGAATATATGTACGTAAAGTATTAAATAAATCCTTTGATTTTTGTAATTTCATCCTTTTAGGATCATTTTAGTTACTTTTCAGTTGGCAGTGTAGTGCAAATATTGCATAACGCTGCCGGCTACCAATTGTCGAATATAAATAGCGGATTAGATTAGCTTCCTCCAATTTTCATAAGACATTTGTGCTTTTGAAATTGTGGACCTAAAAAAATTAATAAGCGTTTTAGAAATTGTGGAACTAATTTTTTGATTAGCGTTGCCCACCACTGTTGGTAACTCTAAATTGTGACTATGTGTGAGTGAGAGAGTGAAAGGTTGTTTGTCTCGTTTGTCTCTATGTGTCCATGTGATGGACTGGAGACCTGTCCAGGGTGTCCCCTGCCTTTTGCACGGTGACTGTGCTGGGTATGGGCACCAGTGAACCCCAAAACTCAGAAAGAAAGAAGCAGTTAAAAAATAATGAATGAAAGAATAAATGGATGGATGGATGGAAAAACTAAACTGCCATTTTTCAACAACAATGGGGGGAAAGGAAAATGTGAATTTAATGCATCAGTAACAGTTCAGAATAAAACAGGAAAAATACCTCAAAAGCTAGCAGCTCACACCCGCAGATGGTCCCTTCTCCGGCGGTCTGCTCGTTTTATTTCTGCCGGCTGCGCGTTGGGAGCGATCGCTAAGCTAAAAATTGAAATAAAACGTAAAAATAACAATTATACTTTATTTATAAAGCCATTTAAAACAACCACAGCTGCAACAAAGAGCTGTACACATGAAATTAAGAACATTTAAACAAAAGATTAGATGAAAACAGGAAAAACAGTCACGTCTTTTATACTGAAGTGGGTTGAGCCCAGAGCCATATAAAGAGAGAGTTCCGACACTTCCATAGACTCCCATTGTAAGAATGGAATGCGGAAGTCACGTGGGTCATGGAGGGGGCGATTCATAAGATATCTATGGGGCGATTTGTTCCACTAAACTGTTCCAAACAGCAGCGCTGCTAGCATAAAACGTAGTTCATTCTTGATGTTTCTGACGTGTTTTCTCTGGTAAGTTGATGAAAATACAAATTTCGTTTCCCCTTGTGAAGCGTTTAAAACATCTAAAAATGCTTAAGAAAAAATGCATAGTGTAGTGCTCACGCCACTAGGGGGAGCTGCAGGATAAGAAATAAAGAGGAGAATGGTAGAAGGAATGTCAGTTTGTTACAGCTCAATATTTACTGAAAAACGCTGCACAAAGTAAGAAAAGTCGGTTTTTTGTGTTCTGTTGCGCCAGTAGCTGCTCAAATTGACTGACAGCGACGAGCTGTTTGGAACAATTGAGAGCTACATGAACCACGTGACCGCCTGTCGGTGAGTTCAAAGAGTGTCGGAACTCAGCCCTAGAGAGAGAGAGTTCCGACACTTCCATAGAGTTCCATTGTAAGAATGGAATGCGGAAGTCACGTGGGTCATGGAGGGGGCGATTCGTTCCATGGCTCTGGTCTGGACCAGAGCCATATAAAGTGAGAGTTGCGACACTTCCATAGAGTTCCATTGTAAGAATGGAATGCGGAAGTCACGTGGGTCATGGAGGGGGCGATTTGTTCCATGGCTCTGGTTACAGTCTGAAGCTGCCTGCAGTAGCGCTCCGTCGCCGCCAGAGGGCGCAGCTCCACAAGGTTTCCATAGCCGTAGTTTGGAACGATTGACCGCCTGTCGGCGAGATCAAAGCGTGTCGGAACTCTCTCTATATATGGCTCTGGTCTGGACCTTACCATGGTTACAGTCTGACGCTGCCTGCAGTAGCGCTCCGTCACCGCCAGAGGGCGCAGCTCCACAAGGTTTCCATAGCCATAGTTTGGAACGATTGAGAGCTGCATGAACCACGTGACCGCCTGTCGGCGAGTTCAAAGAGTGTCGCAACTCTCTCTCTCTAGGGCTCTGGTTGAGCCTAACCAGGGGTTGCTAAGTGAGGGGCTGGACTCAGGTTTGGGGTGGGTTGTGGCTGCGGCTTGTGACGTCACAAGCTGCAGGATTTGAAAATGAGACGTATGTATCCCAGACAAATAAATCTACTTAGAGTAAATATACCACTGGGTGCATTTATTTGGCCATAGGACTGTTTTTTTAAGAAGTAAATACCCAAAGTAGAGTAAAAAAAACATTAAAAAGTGAATTTTGCATCTGTGGTCCCCTTTAATACAGTATAATAAATAAAAAATAAAATGACTTTTTTTTTCTTTCGGCTTCTCCCTTCGTCAGGGGCCGCCACAGCGAACTAGAAAAATAAAATGACTTTAATTGACATAATTTCCAAGTCATGAATTCTAATCATTTACCACTTTGGTCCTAATAAAGCTGATATACCTTAAAAGTGAAACTTGAAGTTTGCAAAACCAATACCGTAATTCAAAAGCTAACACCCACACACACAGAAAAGTAACCATTTAAAGAACAGAAACTCCCCTAATCTCCCCTTCCAAATACAAAGTAAATTATCCATAAGGTTTAATATTCCAGTCACTTCCTCGCTCCTTGTTCTGTTGTACAAGAACAGCCAAACTGTCATACGGGTTCTGTTCAAGGACAAAATATTGAATACTTCCGCAGTTGTGTCGATCTGCCCTCTTTTCTGTTCTCCTCACTAACCAAACAGCTCGGAGGTGCACAGGCTTTCTTTCTTTTCTTTTTTTAACCCCACCCACTGATTTTCAGCTCATCTACCTGAAGGCAAAAAGATTAATCTTTTACATCTGTGAGTTTTAGACAGGCGCTCATGCTGTGCGAGACACTGCAAAGGCAGTCAGCCCTTACGCAATGCCAATTAATGATTTTGTCATTTCAGTGACAAGGGGGTGCCACCGTGAGTTTTTTTAAGGTCCTACTGTCACTGTAATATGTGGACATCTGTGTTATTGATAGAAAAAAAGCAGAGGGAGTGAGCAGGATGTTATGCTGTGAGGGAGACAGTAGGTGTGTGATGATGCATCTTTGTAACTAGCTAGCGTGGAGCGAACACTGGCTGCCATGTCTTGGGGACACGCAAGGAACATATGTTGTCTTGGAGCCCCAGGGCTGACACTGAAGATGAGGAAAGACGCTACTTCAAGGCAAATGTTTTCCCAGAAGTGAAGCTGCCACAGCCTATATGGCTCTAAGTATTGACAAGTCTCCTGTGGACCAGCTAACGTAAAGATTTGCACTTGAATGCGAAGGCCGGATAACAAAGTGCCCGGGATTCCCCAGTCTGAAGAGAATGGATCAACATGCCTCACCAAAACTGGATCATTTCATCAGATAAGCCTGGAGGAGATGCATGTGCGCTACATCCACCTGCGGCTGCACTGTGGCTCTAACTGCACTTTGTAGCACAAGATGACGGATGCTAAATATCTTGGGTTTTAATGTAAATAATGAGCTGCAGGTGGAACTTTTGCAAGCTTAGCTAAAAAGTGAAGCAAAAATGTGTATTCGCCAGATCCTTTTTCAAACACTTTCAAAAAGCGACAATGGACAATAATGTTTTTTGCTCATGTTCATGTTTCTGCTTTTATCAAATGATCTCCTTAACTTTTTTTATTATTTTATTAGATTTAGGCGTAATAATAGTTCAATAAACATCTACGACTTGTTAACTTTTTGAGCCAGCTCAATTTAAGTTGGCAATTGCAACAAATCAAACTTAGCAAACAAAAACGTGTGTATTCTCAGTCAATTGTACAAATATTACGCTAAATATTTGTGGTGTAGTAGCAGAGTTATTCACAGGACATACATTGAAATCCAACAGATAGCACGTTCAATCAATCACCTTTATTTTACCAGGTAGAGACTCAAATAATGCACTAGAGATAGCGCATTGTTTTTAAGATTTAATCAAAACTATCATCGTAAGACGTTCTTAGTTTAAACTCTACTAGGCTTTTATTTGTGACAGTTACTATAGCTTCAAAACAAAGCTAACTGACAAACTATGCAATACTGCTAAACTTCTTGGTACAACCTGATTTTTAGAAAACTCAATACGACAGCAAAGTCAAGTGCTGCTCTGAAAATGTACAGTGGGGATTTATTTAAAGCAGCCATGTTTAAGTTCTCTGTAATGCGAGTCCTATTCCTCAAAGAGTTTCAGTTAAAACACTCAACACTCTAATGTAGGACCAGCACCTTGATGGCAGGCTGAGAGTGACACAATAATTGACCCAGCTTAATATCGCTGAGGTGTTTGCATGAGAGAAAAGTGAGGGCCTTCATTACAGCCTCGCTAGCAGAGGGCCTAAGTGTCTCCCTCTTTTTCTTCCTCTTAGCTACATTCAGACCAATGATGAATGGCTGCGGAGATGGACTGCTGCCGAGGGAGAGTTCCTGACGGGCCTGAGCAAAGCCTTGGATGATGAATAATGATTCTGTAGCCATTTCCCCACAGGAAGTCCTCAGACTACAGTCAGCTCTTCTACAAAGGAAATCCGGTTGACAAGCTTACTTTAACCAGGGACCGAACCCTATTATGGCTAGGTGTGGCAGCGTATTGCTCTCAGAGAGTGCGAGACATCACCTCATTGAGACAGGATTCATCATCTCATCAAAGCTTGAGCAACAAAGTCTGCTTCTGCCATTGAAGAAAAGGAACAGTCCAGCGGATGAGCAGAACGCTTAACAAAGACTAACCACCGACAAGTTTCCAGAAAGTGTTGGACCAAAAAATAGGGATTAAAAAAAGAGTGTTACGTCCACCAGGCTCATTTGGTGGGGTAACATTAAAGGAGACCACACAAGGATTTTGTGATTAAATAAAAAAGGTATTTATTAAATTATTTTAGAGCTAAGAAACCTAGAAAAATGAATACCTGCTAGATAAATGAATAAATGAATGCCTAAAGTGAAAACCTAAACTAAATCCCTAAAATGAGAAACCCAAAATGATTACTGTAGACAAAACTCACCAACACCAACCATAAGGTACAAACCAAACCAAAATGGTGTTCTGAGGAGGAGGAAGGAGGAAAAGCCCTCCTGCTGCTGCATGCAAGGCAGCTTAAATAATAGGAGTGCACCAATCAGGGCAAAACAAAACACCTGTGGAAGGCCTGTCTCCAGAACCATACCAGAAAAAGAGGCAAAAAACCACTGCAGCCGTAACACCTCCCCCCTTAAAACAGAGGGTCCAACCAGGAGCTCTGCAACCACTCTTCTCCTAGCCTGGTCCATCAATGGCTCGAGACAATGCATCCACCAGCACATTCTCAGTGCCTTCAATGTGCCGAATTTCCAGGTTGCAGGAATAAGGCCCATTGCACCAAACGCTGATTTGGACTCTGTAGGAGGGCAAAAAGGTCAAAGGGTTATGATCTGAAAGCACCACAACAGGAAATGAACCCCCGCTCACATACACATCAAAGTGCTTCAATGCCCAAATTAGAGCCGGGGCTTCTTTCGAACCCTGAGTAGGAAGCAAGGCGAGCACCTTCTCTCCTGGGTGAAACGCTCTATTTTCAGCTTTCTGGTCAAACCATCGTTTCAACTTCTGAGCTTTTTTAAGATACTCAGAAGCCAATTTTCCAGCCAAGATAAGTCTGCGACGAAAGCCATTAATGTAGTCGAACAAATTTGATGGTGGATCAGAATTCAAGAAGTTAGAACTAGCAAGGGGACTGCGCATCTGAGGTCCAAACACTAGCTCATTTGGACTGAACCCTGTGCTTTCCTGTACAATGTTATCAGCAGCAGGTATGGGGAAAAGTGGAGCTGATTTCAGACGGGGCCAACAAAAATAATGCAACACTTGATTATAAGTCTTATTGACTCCTAGATGGCCAGTCAGTTCTCCATGAGCGGTTTTCAAAACGAGGTTTCTGAACTTAATTGGAACAACAGCTTGATCAACTGGACCAACAACATCGCTGTCACTATAAGGTAACCTGTTACGTACCAACAGTCCTTGTAGAAAATACCCATTTGACACTTTTGTTTTCTGTTCAGCTGCCTGGACGTGTCCAAACAGAGCAGCTAAGGTAGTGTCCTCCTGCTGGGCTGCAATCAACTCACTGAGTGACGAGGGAACAGGAAGAGTTGGCAAACAGGCAGTCCTCTTACCAGGCTTACCAGACTCAACCTTCTTTTCAGCCAAAGGTTGACCAGACTCAACCTTCTTTTCAGCCAAAGAACGAGTGATGGTACAAGCTGGAAATGCCTCAGGAAAGTCTCGAGCACATTCGTCTGAAACAGATGGAGAAGCTCGGTCCACCGGAGGAGGTGCAACATCTCGCCACACGCGTCCACCTGCCAGGTTGTTTCCTAGAATGAAAGACACACCTTCCACAGGCAAAGAAGGACGAATGCCTACATTTACTTCTCCTTGAACCAGTTCCGACTGCAAGTAGATCTTATGGAGAGGCACAGAGAGAGTTTTCAACCCAATACCTCTAATAAAGACACTACAACCGGTATCAGAAACTGGAGAAAATGGCAAAACAGATTCCAATATGAAAGACTCAGATGCTCCAGTGTCACGCAGAATCTTCACAGCCACTTTTTTTAAACTGCCAGACAAAGAAACAAACCCCTGTGTGATGAAAGGAGCATAGTCTTGTCCAACATCCTTCTCAAAGGCCAGGGGATCTGTGCAGTCCAGTTCTGGAAAAGACTTAAAGTTAACAGGTGCAGCTAAAACAGTTGGTCTAACTCTTTCAACTTCAGCTGGAGGTGTAGACTCCACTGAAGGAGACTGCGAAACACTGGCTAAAGCCACAGATTTTCGATGATCTTGTTTACTCCTACTTATGTGGAATGTGGAATTCCAAGGACACTCGTTTTTCCAGTGTCCCTTCTCACGACAATAGTTACAAATTGAGTTGTCTTTAGAATGCAAAGTAGGATCCCATCTAGTTTTACTAGGGAACCATTCATGGTGGGATTCCTTAGGGCTATGACCATCTTCCAAATTATAATCCCTCACAGCTCTATGTGTCAGAACATAACCATCTGCTAAAATGGCAGCTTTAGCAGCAGTTTTTACTTTATGGTCATTAACATAAGTGGCAACCCGATGTGGAACAATGTTCATAAACTGTTCCAACACTATCAACTCACAAAGGGATTTCAAATCATCCACACCCTCTGCTGACAACCAACGATAGAACTGCGTGTTTAATTCTCTGACAAGATCTGTATTTGTCTGTTCTTCAGCCTTCCTATAATTCCTAAATTGTTGCCTGTAATATTCAGGTACCCGTTCATAAGCTTTCAAAACAGCTTCTTTAACAGACTTGTACACCTTTCTTTCAGCTGAAGGCAATGAAACATAAGCTTTTTGGGCCTTACCCACCAGCACACTTTGTAGTAGAATGGAGCAATCTGGATCACTCCAGTCATTGTCCTCTGCCATGTCCTCAAACAAAGAGAAAAACACATCAGGATCATGTTCATTAAATTTAGGTAACAGCTTCAACATGTTAACCAAGTTACGTCCAGAAGACCCATCACCAACTTGAGACAGATTAAGAGTTCCACCACTTAACCTGCCCTCAGACCTCAACTTCAGATGCTCAGCTTCCAGAGATAATTTCTTAAGCTCCAACTCATGTGCATATGCCAACCTCTTATCTTCATGTTCACGTGCTAACCTCTTTTCTTCCTGTTCTTGTTCACGTGCTAACCTCTTTTCTTCCTGTTCTTGTGCTAACTTCTTTTCCTCATATTCACGTGCTAACCTCTTTTCTTCAAATTCATGTTCACGTGCTAATCTCCTGTCTTCCTGTTCAAGTTCACGTGCTAACCTCCTCTCTTCCTGTTCACGTGTCAACCTCCGTTCTTCCTGTTCATGTGCCAGCCGTAACTTTTCCAACTCAAACTTCATTTCAACCTCAGATCTTTTAAATTGAAACATTAATTGAGAATCTTGAGTTACGGTTGGATCCAAAGTTTCCCCATCTGACTTAGAGGCACCAGTTAACGAATCTGCACCACCGGAAGTCATGTCCGTTATATCAGCATCTGAAAGAGAAATAGGAAAGACATTCATTTTTACAAGATTGTCTTTTAAAAAACTCTTTAGCTGGGGTAACCTCAATCCTTTTACAGCTTCAAAATCAAGTTTAAAGTGTTCAGCTACCTGACGAATCTGCTCCTTAGTGAGCTTTTCCAAAAGCTCAAAAGTAGGGGAAGCCAAAAAAGAACTCACAATATCCATTTTAACAAACCAAATTCCAACAGCTAGTCAGATACCAAATACCAAACCAAAGTACCAAATACCAAAGTCCAACCAGAATACCAAATACCAAATTTTAACCAGAATACCAAATACCAACTACCAAAAGCTAGTCAGATACCAAATACCAAATTTTACCAAATTCTTTGTCCAACCACTATAAAGAAATGCATGACTGGTGCAAACAAATGGCAAATCTCCATTTTCCTACAGCTAACTAAGTGAAAAAAACTAACTAAACTTAGCCTAGTCTTCAGGCCTTCCTCCAAGAGCCAAGGTAGCCAAAGCAGTTGAAGCACCAAAATGCCACTGGCAGCAAATCCCTCCAGGCCAAAACCTCTCAGGCAGCAACCAGGGCGGTGCCCTCAGCCCAGAATCCAGCCCAAAAATAACAAACAAAAAAAACAAACAGGGTCGACTAAAAATGGAGTAGCCAAAACAACAAACACCAGTCAGCACTCACTTATTTAACCAGCAAGACTTTCCTCCCCCCTCAAAAAGAAAGCCCACAAAAAACCAAAACAAACAAAATCCTCATGGACCTCCAAGCAAACACACAAGGAACACACCACAACAAAAGCAAGACCAAAACTGACAAAAAAACCAATCAAAGCAACCAAGCAGGAAAAAAAACCCCACAAGGTTCAGCGTAAGACGAGCCCCCACAATGTTACGTCCACCAGGCTCATTTGGTGGGGTAACATTAAAGGAGACCACACAAGGATTTTGTGATTAAATAAAAAAGGTATTTATTAAATTATTTTAGAGCTAAGAAACCTAGAAAAATGAATACCTGCTAGATAAATGAATAAATGAATGCCTAAAGTGAAAACCTAAACTAAATCCCTAAAATGAGAAACCCAAAATGATTACTGTAGACAAAACTCACCAACACCAACCATAAGGTACAAACCAAACCAAAAATGGTGTTCTGAGGAGGAGGAAGGAGGAAAAGCCCTCCTGCTGCTGCATGCAAGGCAGCTTAAATAATAGGAGTGCACCAATCAGGGCAAAACAAAACACCTGTGGAAGGCCTGTCTCCAGAACCATACCAGAAAAAGAGGCAAAAAACCACTGCAGCCGTAACAAGAGGCATGGAAGGAGCAGGAAAAAATGGAAAGGAGAGAGAAAAATCAAAGAGCGCGTTTGCAAATTATCTTTGACTGCTCAACGAGGAGCATGTGTTGACAGGGGGAGAGCGATGATCTGATTTACTGACACTGGCGAGGGATAGAAAGAGAGCAAGCAGAGAGGCATGCACGACAAAACAAATTCAATCATCTTGTCCATCATGAGGAAAACCTTAGCCTTTCCCTCACAAAAGACCCCCCTGGCTTAAATCAATTGCAAACAAACCTGATTTTGCGACGAGACACAGGGGGAATAAACAGTAGCTTTCAATTTAATTCAGCGCCGCGCCGTGGGAAAGGGAAACTTTCATCCATCACTTTCATGTGCCTTGCGAGGCAGCTGCGGTGCAATTGGTGACAGCGGGGAACGGTAAATACATCTCAAGAAGTGGATCCACTGACACGCTCAACGTGTTTACAGCAGTATACAGCTTGCAGACGGCTGCGCACACAAGGCAATGCACGTTATGATGAAGCCTCTCTGGAAGTGCCGCCTTTCTAAAGAGTTTAATATGTCAACAGGAAATTCTATAATATATTTCAATGAAAGCAATGTTAGAAGAAGTATATGACTGGAGATTGTCTATTTAGGTAGTAACATTAATATGCAGTTGCAGAAGAAAAAGCTTTTAGTCAAACAACAACCAAGTTGGTGCTTGACTCAATTCCATCAAAGTGTCTCCATCTAAACCATCTGGCTGAAAAGACAAAACTTTGTAACAAACCATAGTAGATTAAGAGAAAGCCGTCGTCTCCAGCCTTTTTTCTCTGGACAGGTGCTAGGATGGTAACAGTTGCACCTGGGGCGGCTGTGGCTGAGTGGTTTGAGCAGTTGTCCTCCAATACAAGAGTTGGGGGGTTCGACTCCACCAGCAGTCACATGCCGAAGTGTCCCTGGGCAAGACACTGAACCCCGCATTGCCTCCAATGTGTGTCCCATTGGTGTATGAATGTAATAAAGCACTGATTAGTCTCTTTAGAATGATTTGTTCAATTAACTTTATAGAGATCTAGTAGAGTGCTGTATGAATGGGTAAATGAGGACACAGATTGTAGTGTAAAGCGCTTGATAAGATAGAAAGGTGCTATAGAAGTGCAGTCCATTTTACCATTTACTCTTTTTTTGCCATTGCCATTCAATTTTTGAAAACAAACGATTCATTTCGCTTAAACTTTATGTAATATGAAAGTCTAAACTTTAGTTTGCAATAAAATGATCAAATATTTTCTATCTAGTTGAAACATTTTGAAAAATGTTTTATATATAAATTTGTAGGAGTCATTTTAAATGAGATCATCAATGACTGCTGATAATCAATGCTGCTGATCTCATGCTGCTGTATTTATTCATACCCATCAAGGCACTACAGACTCATGTTCGGGCTGCTGTTTAATACTGTATTGTTTTACATTATTAGTTTTTAGCATATACTGTATCTTAGATATTTTAGCGTATTGTTTAGCATTTGTTAATGTATATCTTAGTGTATATCTGAGATCCTTATATACTGTTTCTTTTTATACTTTATATTTTTGCTATTTTTGGGTGCAACTGGGACCTTGAGTACACAATTTCGTTCCACCTCATGTGTCACATGTGAAGCGAATGACAAGATACTTGAACTTGAACTATTTAAAAGCTCATGAATCCTGTTTAATGTTAACCAAATGACTCCCAAAGTATATTTGTCATTTGTGGTAAAACACTTAAGAGGGACAAACAAGTGTATACAGTTCTGTCAAGCATGATAGTCTAACTTTTCACATTCTTACTTCAAATTCACTCCAATGTTGCATGTCAGTAACTATGTGAATTTACCTTTTTTCTTGTTTGTTTTAGTGTGTCAACTCAGTTAGGACCAAACTCTGTAACCATATGCAGAAAGACTAGTACAACAGTTTTTTAAAATATTTTTCAATACCTAAACTACTTTTATTAATCTAAAAAAGGTAAGTCTGGTCCTCTGGACATTCAAAAAACAAAACAAAACAAAGCAAAAAAATTGTAGAAACGTTTCGTCTTTCATCCGAAACATACTTTCTTTCGTCCACAACATATGGAATGACCAGTGGTCATTTCGTATGTTGCGGGAGTTTCAGAGACATTGAGACGTTTCTTTTCTAAATACAACGTCCCAGTGGCTTTTAAACCCCAAAAATACATTACGGCAAAGACTGGTTCATCCCAAAGATCCAGTCCCCCGGCACAAACAGAGTAATATTGTGTGTGCAGTACAGTGTCAGGAGGGCTGTGATCAGTCTTATATTGGGGAAACTAAACAGCCACTGGCCAAAAGGATGGCCCAGCACAGAAGATCAACATCATCAGGTCAGGACTCTGCGGTCTACACTCATCTCCAGGCCAGCGGTCACTCTTTCAGGGATGAAGATGTTCACATCCTTGATAGAGAGGAACGATGGTTTGAGAGAGGAGTAAAGGAGGCCATCTTTGTGAAAAGAAACCGTCCATCATTAAACAGAGGTGGAGGCCTCCGGGTTCAACTGTCCCCCTCTTACAATGCTGTTATTGCTAGTATCACTCAGCCCTCTGTGAATAGCAAACAACCATCAGGGTGCTAACGATCCATCGTTAGGCTGATGGTCCTCCTTGATCATGTGAGCAGCTGGTTTCGGCTGTCATCAGCCAACTGGTTGATCCACTGTGAGAGGGTGCTATTTATAAGACTGAGCTGAACACAGCACCTCAGACTGAGGAAGTCTTTCGGACGAAAGACGAAACGTTTCTACAATTTTTTTGCTTTGTTTTGTTTTGTTTTTTGAATGTCCAAAGGACCAGACTTAGCTTTTTTAGATTTTTCTACCTGGATTATTGAGCATGCATCAGGGTACTTTTATTAATGAAAAAAAAAAAAACAAGGAATGTGCTCTGTTTCATCATTAATATCACTACTAAGAAGAAAAAAACATTTTGGTTTTAATACCGTATTTTCCGGGTGAAACGTTGCACCGCCCTATATGTCGCAAAGTCCAATTATGTCCAATAAAGTGGAAAAATCATAAACATGTCACACCTCCGTATACGTTGCATCTATTATGCATCACCGCTGACGCGTCGCCTATGTTACGCGTCACCGCCCTGCTGCATATGGCGGCCACAGGAGCAAGCGAGCACGGAAGGACTTTACAAGATTAACACGGTAAAAACAATTATTTGTTTGCTGAAAATTATAGCAAAGATGTGGCTGAGCTTAACCTTTCCTTAATTCACAAAATGGTCAAATCAGCTGGATTTAAAAAAGTAGTTTCGCTATGTGCACGCGCAGCGGGTGGGATGGATTCATTTCTTTAAATTTTAGCAAAATGAACGCTTTAAAAAATATATTTCTTAGCTGACATTAAAGCAGAAGTGTTCCCGAGCTTAACCGTTCCTTAATAAATTCACGTAATGGTCAAATCTGCTGGATTTAAATTGTTTTGCTTTGACGTCTTCCAAACGGTCGCGAAAATAAATGATTAATAAATCTAATTTGAGCTAAAACAACTCCTACAGCTAATGGTTTGTAAATATCCATCCAGTGATTACTTTCTGTAAGTTTAATTAAAATCTGTTGTGTAGTTCATGAGCTATGTTGCTAACAAACACTAGTTCAGACCTCCAGAGTTCAGGAGGCCGGGCTGTGACAGAGTGAGTCCGAGCAGAGGAGGCTTTTTTCGGACACATGAGCTGTGAACGGTCGGTGGACCCTAGCGGCCGAAAATGGTACTGCTCCATTTTTTTCGTCAGAATGAATGGAAACTGTCATATCTTAGCCAAAAAATGGTCTAAAAAATATGGGAAAAAATCAAATATGTTGCTTCGCCCCATAAGTCGCAGGACATGAAAATTAGTTTTTTTTTTTTAAACTGTGACTTATAGGCTGGAAAATACGGTATTTGGAATTTCTCTACTTAATTAAAATAGTATTCCTTGCAAAAATGATGTCTTAAATTATTATTAGGACCAAATTTTATGTTATTGTATCTCATGTGAAAATTTTTTGTTTTGTTTTTTGTTTGCTGAGACGTCTTGTCCTTCATCCGAAGGACTTCTTCCATCTGAGGAGCCACCAACAAACAGCACACTCCCATAGGGGGGAAAAACGGTTTGCTGGTGATAAAATGGCCTCTGGGGTGAGGCTGTTTGTGGTGGGACTCAGCTTGTTGGTGGCTCCTCAGATTGAAGAAGTCCTTCGGATGAAGGACAAAACGTCTCAGCAAAAAAAGAAACCATCCAGATGACCTGACTGAATATTGTTGGATCGTTAACTGGATTACTGAGCATGAACTTTGGAGTTCTAGATTAACACTAGGGATGCACCGATCCACATTTCTCACTTCCGATCCGATACCGATACATAACAACTGAGTATCGGCCGATACCGATACTTTTCCGATCCGATATCGGTGTTCAAGCATAGGAGGCTGTAATAATTAAAGTTGCAGTATGTAGCTTTTTTTATAAACATATTTCTTCTCTCAGTCACTATTTTTTGTCAGAGTGATGTTAAACAGGTAATCTTTGAGAAATACTATATTCCTCTGGCGTCTCCCGGTGGTTAAAATAGCATTTATAAAAACCAGAGCGGGCCGTTTTTGACCAGCCAATCAAAACAGAGTTATTTTCATGAACGAGCTTCCCCCGCCCTCCCCCCCGCCTCTCCCAGCGGCAGCGCGCAGGCGCAGCAGCCGGGCACGCTCCCGTCTCAAACAGTAGCTGTTTCAAGATGGCGGAGGTGGCGAGAGCCTCGAGTGCTCAGAGGATTGCAAAGCGATGCAGAGTTAGCAACTTTCCTGCTTGAAAAGTAAGTGTCTTTGCTTGACTCATGTGATAGCGCAAATGCCATGATATTATCTACAACAGGCTAAAATCGTTTTCCGGCCTACAGCTGACGTGATGCTAATGGCAGCAGCTAACTCATTCAACCTCAGTATTGTTTTGATACGTACATTTAGTTATCCTAACTTATTGTATTGTGGATCAGCATGCAGATATGTTGAAAGTACTGTAACTGCGCTGTCTGTGTAAGAGAGGCATGATCTCAACAACTAGCAATTAGCATATTGTCTGCAGATCATTTGGTGTTCATAATCTAAAAGTCTGTTAGTTGTACTACACAATATATGTTGTTGATGCATACATCTCAACCTCTTTGGACGTTTACCTGTATAAAGGGCCTCAAAAATTATTAAATTTTGGAATCAAATCTGTAAAACTTGCGGTGGGGTGGACGAGTTTGCTGCGGACATGAGCATGCAGTGAAGCAGGATGAAAGGAGAGCATAAAAAGTTCAAATTTTACTTCTAGCAGCAGAACAGGATGGAAGATGGCTGTTTGATGCTATTTTTTAAATCATCCTACATGCTTTGATATGTTAGATAAATTTGTCATTGTGTGATAAATGTGTTGAAAAGAATATCTGATTATTGTTTGAACTACATTATATGTTTTTATGCAGAGATGATGACTTTGGGGAAGGTCTCAGAAGTGAATTTGGGGAGACTCCCATTCAGGTTTTGGAAACAAGGTAAGTAAGGGGAAACTGTATTTATGTCAAGATTATTTTATGGTTTGCACTGCAACTAATATAACTGTGATCATAATATTATTACACAATTTTAAAATGTAGATGGTAAGGTTGTATGTCTAATATTGTTTATGAAATGTATTTCCACCAGATATTACGGTAGGCAGAAACAAAAACCAAAGTTTAATAGTTGTTTTTATATAATCCATCCATCCATCCATCCATTTTCTTCCTCTTATCCGGGGTCGGGTCGCGGGGGTAGCAGCCTAAGTAGGGAGGCCCAGTCTTCCCTCTCCCCAGCCACTTGGAGCAGCTCCTCTGGGGGAATCCCAAGGCGTTCCCTGGCCAGCCGAGAAACATAGTCCCTCCAGCGCGTCCTGGGTCTTCCTCTGGGTCTCCTCCCGGTGGGACATGCCCGGAACACCTCACCAGGGAGGCGTCCAGGAGGCATCCTAACCAGATGCCCGAGCCACCTCAACTGGCTCCTCTCGATGTGGAGAAGCAGCGGCTCTACTCCGAGTCCCTCCCGGATGACTGAGCTTCTCACCCTATCTCTAAGGGAGAGTCCAGACACCCTGCGGAGAAAACTCATTTCAGCCGCTTGTATCCGAGATCTTGTTCTTTCGGTCATAACCCAGAGCTCATGACCATAGATGAGGGTGGGAACGTAGATCGATCGGTAAATTGAGAGCTTTGCCTTTTGACTCAGCTCTCTCTTCACCACGACAGACCGGTACAGCGCCCGCTTCACTGCGGACGCTGCACCTATCCGCCTATCAATCTCACGCTCCAGTTTTTATATAATGTATTTCTTTATTGTTATGGCTTTTCTGTGCTGCAATTTTAGTGGACATAAAATTAGAATAATACAGATGCACAATATTGACAATAAATATCTTTGAAGCTTATTTTTTTTATTATTTTATTTTTCTAACCACGTCACAGAAAATGTACAACTTTATAAATTTAAGAATTTTTAAAAAGATGACTTAATTAAAATTCTGTGTTCATGTATAACATACACAGACCAAAAACATGCATGTTAGACTGATTGGTAACTCTAAATTGACCCTAGGTGTGAGTGAGACAGGTCTCTCTTGTAAATGAGTCCCCGTGGCTCAACGAGGCTAGCCTGTATAAATAAAGGTTGAATGAATGAATGTTCTTCTTCCTCAGGTTGTCAGCGCTGTCCTGTTGATGATGATGGTGGTGGTGGTCCCACAGACAGCAGCAAAGCCACACAGGAAGTCCTTTGAAGGTTTAGCAGAAGAAACGGTCCCTCTGCGTTTGGACCCAAACAATTTAGTTCCCAGCCTAAAAGTCAGTTCTTTGGCCAGCGACTCCATCTCACCGTGGACCTACAAGTGAGGCTTCAGCTCCTCAGTGTGTTGTCCTTCATGAAGCTCAGAGTCCTGTTAACAGTTTTTTGTCTCCTCTCTGTCCTCAGCATCTCCAGGGATGACAACATGTACCCTCATGCGCTGTCGCAGGCTCACTGTTTGCTCAAAACCTGCCTGGACCACCAAGGACTGGAGGACGGGGGCCTGGAGTCCCGTCCCATTCTGCATCAGGTGCTGGTTCTGAGGCGAGTCAAGACGCCAGGGCCAGGCACAGCTACCACTACCGCCTGGAGTCCAAACTCATCTCAGTGGGTTGCACCTGCGTGAGACCGAAGGTGATCAACCAGCACTGAGGACTGACCCATGGAGACCAGATGAAGACCATCTCCACGTGGGGTGTCCTCCAAAGATCTGTGGCAGGGTGTGGCCTTGGGGCAATTTCAATCCCAAAAATCCTCAATTAAAAGAAAAGAACTTTTAAACGAGTTGATGAAGTTTATCAATGAACCTTAATTTTTTTATTTATATATACTGTATATATATATATATATACAGTAGTCATTCATTCATTCAACCTTTATTTAGTCAGGTAAATCTCATTGAGCCTCGAGGGCTCATTTACAAAAGTGACCTGCTACTAACTAAAGAATGATGAACAGCAATGGTAGAATATGTTCATCATTCTACATTCATACATACATATATATATATATATATATATATATATATATATATATATATATATATATATATAGATATATATATAGATATATATATATATATAGATATATATATATATATAGATATATATATATATAGATATATAGATATATAGATATATAGATATATATATATATATATATATATATATATATATATAGATATATATATATATATAGATATATATATAGATATATAGATAGATATATATACATATATATATATATATATATACATATATAGATAGATATATATATACATATATAGATATACAGTATATATATAGTATATACTGTATACTGTAGTTATAAATATAGTTATTTTTTTATATAGATACCTATATTTATAACTATATATATATATATAGTATATATACATATAGATACCTATATTTATAACTATATATATATATATATATTATATATATACACAAATGAAAGAGTGGAGATCAGGTGGTTCTCTATGGACTTTAGATGTTTGGACAAGCTGACAATCTGGAGAAGCTCCACATATTTATTGACCTGACCCACTTAAGTGAAGACCAGATCAGTCACCTGGGCCCTGCTTGCTGTTCTGTTGCCCTGAAGGCTGCAGGTTAGGAAGAATTTGGAGTTAATTAAGTTCTGTTTAATTTCTGTCCAGTTTTATTAAAAAGTTATTTAAATCAAACTAAGTACACAACAGAGCATTTAACATCAGGGTGGATGCTCAGTGCTTTATTTATGGTTATTTAAGTGCGTTATGTAACGGTTTGATGATCCTTGTCACATATTTATTTAGGTTTTTTGTGTATTTATTGTCTAAATAAATAAATAAAAAAGATTTTGTCGCTGTGTTCTTTCAAATAGAAAATTATTTCACTGCATGTTCATGAAGAATCATCAATTTAAATGTTTGCATGAAAACAGGGTGACTATGAGAACTGTTTGTTTTCATCAACTCCCCCTGTGAGCATCGAATCTCATTATGTAACAAAACCAGAATATGAACAAGTCCAGCTGTTTTCCTCTTCTTCGGACCGTAGGTCCCTCTGGGTGTAAATTCCTCGTCTGAAGACCATCGAGAATGTTTCAAAACGATGCGTAACACAGATAAAATGTCACACACTGCAGCAAAGTATTATAACATAACTTATTGAAAGGGTTATACATAATTTACGATACTTTATTACAAATACGCAAAGATTTGAGAAGGAAATAGTCGATCGGGTGACTGCGCCGACGCCATCTTAGAACTGTGTTTACAATGCATGCGCGTTCACGAGACAGGCCAAGCTGTGGAGGAGGAGCTAAGGAGGCGGAGTTTCAGGTCAGCCAGAGTGCAAGGGGGAGGAGGGAGAAGGGTTTCTGCTCGAAAATTTCCTAAGTTTCAGGGCTTTACAGAAACTGCAGACCGTGCCTTTAAGTTCTTGAAGGGAGAGCACGTATGTTGCACAAAACTCGGACTTGTGTGAGGTAAACCCAAAGAAGACACTCTGAGCCTCACTACAGTAATTCACAAACAAATGGCATACAAGAAGAGGCAGGTCTCTTCCACAGACGTCCTTCTGACTCATGGTGCAAGGAACACTAGTCTAAAATACTACTAAGCATTATGGGAAATCATCACATTCTACTCCCCATTTTCTAGTCTTATTTTTAATTCTGGCACTATATGAGTTGTAATTCTTGTTGAATTTTATCAACAGATACAGATTTAATCTATAATTGAACACTAATATCAAAGTCAAAAGTCAAAGTCAACTTTATTGTCAGATCTGCAATATGTACTGTACAGGACATACACAGGACCGAAATTGCGTTTCTCTCAGTCCCTCGGTGCAACAGTAAACATCTAAACATTGAAACACTGAAACATATAATAATAGACATAAGCATAAAATAGTAAAACTAACACTGTCCTGAGTTTTTTGCATAGTGGTATAAGAGTATGAAAATTTACACCAACTCTAAAACTAAAACATTAAACATTTAATGAACATAATACTGTCCTGAGTTTTTGCATACTAGTATAAAAAAAGAGTATAAAAAGTATAACTAAAATAAACTAAAGGTTTCTAGCATTGACATTTGCAAAGTGGCAAAGCAGCGTATGAGTTAATGTACACAGTATATGTATGAGGTAGTAGTTGATGTTGTTATAGAGGCAAAAAGTGGCATATGCAGTAAGGCACATTGGGCATCCCTAAATAAGACCGTTCAGAGCACACTGTATATGTATCAGCAGTGGTGTAGATATTAGAGTAGTGTAAATGTAAACAGTAGTAATTACATGTAAGCAGTAGTAATAAAAGTAAACAGTATTAATAAATGTAAACAGAGAATGTAAACAGTATTATGATTATAGGCAGTGATGTAATACAAACATTAGTGCAAGTATGAGAAGTAGTGCAAACTGTATGAGCACATGACCGAGAGTTTAGTGAATAACCCGTTTGATGACACAGAGTCCAGTGTTAAAAACTTTGTGTTGAGTGGTAATGTGTGAGAAAGTTTTAGTGTTAAGGCAGTTCAAATGGGAGGGGGGGCAGAGCAGGCAGAGTGTTTAGCATCCTGACTGCCTGATGAACAGAGCTGTCTCTCAGTCTGCTGGTTCGAGCCTGGAGACTCCTCAGTCTCCTCCCTGATGGCAGCAGTCTGAAGCAGCTGTGTAGTGGGTGTGTGGGATCACCTGCCATGCAGTGGGCTTTCCGAGTGAGGCGTTTGCTGTGTAAAGGCCGGCGCATAGCTCCGCGCTTGAGCGAGCGCGGCGCCCCGCTGTGTGAGTGCCGTGAGGTCGCCGTTGCACAAGCCCTTTGAACGTTCACGCGTGCGCGCCAAGCTCCAATTTTACGAGCACCTACGCGAAGCGCAGTGTCTGACCAATCAGCTGCATGCGGAGGGGGACTGAACTGACCCCCTCTGCATGCAGCTGTTCACAGAGAACGTGAGAAGAAAGCAGAGCTCTGTTGGAGCCACACGCTGGTTCACGCTGTGCTCTGCTGTGAACCTCGCACGCGCAGCGCGCGCGCGTGTCGCAGGGCTCGGTCCAGCGCGGAGCTCTGCACCGGGCTTAAGTCCTGCAGTGAGGGCAAGGAGGCCGCTCAGTACCGCTCAGTAACAATGTTAAGACAGAAGTCACAGAGTATGGTGAAATATATGTGCTCTCTAACATCTAGAAAGTATCGGAAATATCGGCAGGCTGGTTCCGATACCCGATACTTACATTCTGCTGGTATCGGATACCGATACCGATACTGGATCGGATCTGCCCCATCCCTAATTAACACACAATCGTTACTTTTTTGAGCTTCAATAACATCTGCCCACTGATTCATTAGACATTCAGCAAACAGGACAAACAACACAGAAACACAGATATGGGCAAACATAAGTTGTGCTTTTACAGGGTAGGAAAATAGATAAGGTTTTGAAATGTTCCACTTGTTATATGGACCTACTGTGTTTTTGTTGTTGTTGTTGTTGTTGTTGGTTTGTTTTGCTTTAATCCTTGCAGTTTGAAAACTAATGTCCTTTCCTCTTTCGATTCCCCATATCTGGAAAAACTACCGCAAACTATCTGAAAAAGGTTTAAATATGGTTTTAGTTACTTTATCAGTTTAAACTTATTTGGGTAAATTGGGTATAATTTGCTTCCTACACCTGCCTAACAGCTCAAGAGTATATTTCTTGAAGACTCCTGAGCTGAGAAAGACATTCCAGCAGCCCCTTCTCGACTGCTGTCTCCATGCATTGTGTCTCAATGAGTGGGTGGTCTATGCACATCCTGTATCTGCCTAGCTGAGGAGTTAGGCATTAATCTGTCCTGACTGATGATGAACATTAGCATATAGTACATAGCTGGAAAGGAAATGCATGTGTGAGTGGTGTATGTGTACAAGAAAGACAGAGTGTAGGCAAGTGTGTTTAAATGGGCGACTGGTGTTTAAGCATGTGCATATTTGAGCGTGCGTGCAAACATTTGCTAAGTTGTGTTTGTGCATGAATGCGCGTGCACGTGGACCACTTCTACCCCCTTCCACCTTCACTCCGACCAGTTCGTCTCCACTTCCTGTCATTAAGACACACGCAGCCTTCCCCTTCCTTCCTTCAAAAATATTCTCTGCAGTTTTTTGTCAATCCGGTAATAATTCAATTTAGCAGGACTGGCCAGGTTGGGACTGCCATTAGTTTGGAGGAGGTGATTTAAGATTGATGACTTGTGTCCCCTGGGATTCTCTTCCTCGTCTTTTGGGAGGGAAGGAGAGGAGGAGTGGGGTGCTGCTGATGTTGGCCGGGGCTCTTCGGCTGCGCTGGGCGTGGGAGTCGTCGAGCGAATTAAGGTTCAGAATTGATTTCCTCCAAATTTGAGCCGACTAATGTGACAAGTGGCAGCTGTGAGCGTCTCACCGCCGCGGCCTCGGATGTCTCCTTCGGGCTCCTCACTGTGACACCGTGCCAATGCAGGCAACGGAAGGAGAGAGCTCCACCGCCGTTCATCCTTGCAGGTGCACACACACAGACACGAACACAAATGCACACCACCACAGATTTCACATGTCCACATCTCAAGATAGAGACAGACAAAGTCATGCGGACGTGGCACAAAAATACACACACACACACCCCACCCCTGTGACACAGTGTTGTGCGAAGCTGCTCACCCATCAAACTCAAGTCAGTGACACAAATTACAGCCGAGGACTGCATGAGGGGAGCGTTGCTTGGCCCTGACACACGCGCACACACTCGCATACAGCTGCAGTGTTGGTTTAAACATGCACACACACACCTTGCTACAGCTCTGACGAGGAACAGGTCAACATGATGACACTGGTGAATAATTCAAGAGAGAACTGAAAGGGAAAAAGAGGCAGTAGAGAGGGAACAGAGAAATTAAACTGAGAGGTATAGGTGATATTTATATATAGTAAATAAAATAACGTTACAGTGAAGGCATCACTCAGTACATGTACGAGTGTTTTCCTTTAGTACTTGAATACCTCGTCACAAATCTGTGCATCATCACATTAATATTTTATATAGAGGATGGACAACAGAATAAACGCCTAAAGGTATTAGTAAATCATTTCATGCATCTTCCCCTTTTATTTGACTGCTCTTCAGCAAACTGACACAATCGGGATTTTTTTCATTCATTCAACCTTTATTTAGTCAGGTAAATCTTTTGAACCTCATGGGCTCATTTACGAAAGCGACCTGCTAAAACTAAAGAACAATGAACAGCAGTGGTAGAATTTCCTTAAACAATAAACAATAAACAAACAAACAATAAACAATAGAAAACAAAAGAGAGAAAAAAACAAAAGTTTTTTTTTTTTTTTTTAACAAAGTATCAAAAAACTAGCAAAACATTATAAGGTAGACGTATAAAATCAAAGACAGGAACAAATCTGCATTGGTTTGTTCCTGTCTTTGATTTTATACGTCTATCTTATAATGTTTAATATGTATAATGTATAATTGTATAATTTATTTGTTTTCAGCTAATTCTAGACTCACAACTCTTTAAATCACACAACCAACCAAGTCAGGGTGGGTGACAGGTTGTAGATGCCTTAAAGGTATGGTAAGCAAACAGTGTCTTATTTCTTCTTTTTGTTCAGAAAAAAAAAGTGGAGCCCTTGACAAGTCAACGCTGGAATTGGTTTCACGCATGAATGCAGTCTTTAAGACAAAAGCACCTCAGGAGATAATTACAGTGTCAAGTATACCCTGCCAAGTGCCTGACGATTGCCCAATATTTAGCTTTAATTAAATCAAAGCAGAAATGTAATTTCTCCTGAGTGAACTCTACATGGAGCGGATTCCCAGAAACACACAACATGGCTGACTAATGCATTTCCTTTGTTCCTGTCATTTTGCCTATAGCTTGTTATGGCCCTAAAGCCTCTGTGTCCTGGAGGTAAACCAACTCACGGTTCCTCTCAGGAGGCGAAGAAAAGAGGCGTCGCGCCTCGACACGCTGCAGCTTTCTTGACTGCTGCGTTTACATGTGGAAAACAGACGCAAATTAGCCGTAAACAATTGGAAATTGCATCCGGGAGGGATTTTGGCATAAATGAGTGGGGAACGGCACTGAGGGGTTATGTGACAGAAGGATGTTTTTCTGTTTGGTTTAACCAAGTACCGGTAAATGTGTTTGTTTAAAGTCTTAAAGCTACCAAAGCTTGTTCTTTAATAATCTGTGTTTGACAGTTTTCTTAACCAGGACTGCAACGTATTAGAAAAACAAACAGTTCAATAATATTGTTTAATAATTACATGATTATGGGCATCTGATTATGTTGTAAAATGAGGCGGCAAATATACCATTTACGTCAATATGCAGCTATATTGTTGTTAAACAAGACTTTTAGGCCACATTTTGTCAACCTTTTTTTTTAATGCTCATGTTTTTATCATCTTAATGTGCTCTAAGTGGATATCAATATGTCAACTTGATTGTCAATACAGTGATATACCATACAAGACACACAGAGGATCAAAATGACAATGTTTCAAACACTCAAATGTTTTTATTCTGATTCACTGTCAGAAAGAAATGTATCATGATTTTATTAGGGATGTGCAGTGACTTTTTTATTACACAGGGGAAAATATGGAGATAAAGAGTCCCAGACATTGTTAAGAGGGTCATTGCCACATATGCACAGAGGATCGAGGGACAGTTCACCTCACAAGACCCACGCAGCACGTGGAGGGGCATTGAAATGCACAACAGATTATAAAGGCAGGAGCAAACAATGCCCCAAAGACCCATCTCTGCCAGATGTCCTCAACAAGTTCTATGCACACTTTGAAGACCCAAACAGACCACCCAGCACCAGACTCACCTCACCACCGGATGAAGAGCATCTCAGCTTGACCACAGCAGAAGTAAGGAGTACGTACTTTCAAGAGGATCAACCCTCACAAAGCAACTGGCCCAGACAACATCCCCGGGAAAGTGTTGAAAGACTGTGCTTATCAGCTCTGCGAGGTGCTGGCCAACATCTTTAACACCTCATTTACCCTGGAGACAGTTCCCATCTGCCTGAAGACCGCCACCATCATCCCAGTCCCAAAAAGCTCCACAGTGACTGGGTTGAATGATTATCGGCCAGTAGCCCTCACCCCAATAGTCGCTAAATGCTTCGAGAAACTCATGACCCACATCAAAACAACATCAACATCAATGAGGACCCTCATCAATACAGTACGCATACCGCGAGAACCGATCAACAGAGGATGCCATCTCCTCTGTGGTCCACACTACTCTCACCCACCTGGATCAGAAGGACTCATACGTTCATCTGCTCTTTGTGGACTTCACATCTGCCTTCAACACCATGATCCCCAAAACCCTGATGGACAAACTACAGGTAGTCCCCGACTTACGAGCGAGTTCCGTTACAACGAGGCGCTCGTAACACGGAAATCTCGTAATTTGGAACGGCCGCCACGTGTCTCGTAAGTCCGGAATTTCGCTCGTAAGTTGGAACGGTTTTGCTAGCGCGACTACAAACACTCGTTTTTCATCGAAAAACTGCTTATGAGTGCATAAAAATGATCGGAAACGTGTGTCCACATGTTTAGCTAACGAACTGTGGTGAAAAAACACAGAAAAACTCAGTATTTTTTGCGTTTTTTCCAAAAATTTGCCAGCTCGTAAGTCTGGATCCTCGTAAGTTAGAGCGCTCGTAAGTCGGGGACTACCTGTATTCACACTAGGACTAAGCCCCTCCATTTGTAACGCGGTCCTAGACTTCTTAACAAACAGACCACAGTCAATGAGGATCCATAACTTTTCCTCCTCCACCATAACCCTCAGCACTGGCTCGCCTCAAGGATGTGTGTTAAGCCGTCTCCTGTTTACTCTGCTCACATATGATTGTACAGCCACACATCCAGGCTGTCATATTGTAAAGTTTGCAGATGATACAGCTGTGGTGGGATGCATCACAAACAATGATGAGTCCAGCTACAGACAGGCGGTGGAACATCTGGAGAGCTGGTGCAAGGACAATAACCTTCACATCAATGTAAAGAAGACAAAGGAGATGATCGTGGACTTCAGAAGGAACAAACAAACACACACCCCACTGAACATAAGAGGATCTGCAGTGGAAGTGGTCTCCAGCTACAAATACTTGGGTGTACACATGAATGATAACCTCAGCTGGAGCAACAACACCACCAGCCTGATCAAGAAAGCTCATCAGAGACTCTACTTCCTCAGACGGCTGAGACGAGCTGGTCTGAGAAGCCCAGTCCTCACCTCCTTCTACAGGTGTGCAGTGGAGAGCATCCTGTGCTCCAGCATCAACGTGTGGCATGGAGGCTGCACAGCTGCAGAAAGAAAAGCTTTGCAGAGAGTGGTGAAGGCTGCACAGAAGTCTGTTGGAGTCAGCCTCCCCACTATCACAGACATCTACACTTCCAGATGCAGGAAGAGAGCCATCTGCATCATGAAGGATCACACTCACCCAGCACACACACTTTTTGCCCCGCTCCTCTCAGGCAGAAGGTTGAGGAGCATTAAATGCAGAACATTAGGCTGAGGAACAGCTTCTATCGTGATGCTGTTAGACTTATGAATCCCTAGTCAGGATTATCACTGTGAAAATTACTGTGAAAAAAAAATCAATGTGAAAAACATCACTATAATGCCACTTGGTTGTTCATATGTGCTGCTGACTATTCATGATGCATGAATCAAGAACTGGGCCATTATTTCTACAAATGTTTTTTTTTTTTTCATTTGAACTAAAAGCATAACTAAAAAAAGAAAATGTCCAGATGACCTGACTGGAAATTGTTAGATTGAATACTCGGATTGTTGAGCATGGACTTTGTTGGTTTTGAAACAGTTTGACATGACTGTCGATGAGAGAGAGGGCCAGCACTGGAGGAGGGGGCGTGCCAAAGAGACCATCTTTGCACCAACATACCGTAACTGGTTTGTTGCAATTTGGAGTAAGCTGTTGGGGGAAGAATCAGTTTTGTCTTGTGTGTTTCCTTGACTGATGAAGCCTTTTGGGTGGAAGGTGAAATGTTTCAGCACAAAAAAAAAAAAACTGTCCAGATGACCTGACTGAAAATTGTTGGATAACTAGGGTCAGTTGAGATTTATACAATTTGTCTTATTGCTTTATTTTTTTTAAGGAAAAAAAAATAATAATAATCATATGTTTGCACCCTGTTTTAAAAAAAAAACAAGATTCAGTTGCTCTAATTGTTCATCAATCCAACTAATATATTATTTTTCTGACAACACAGCACTCACACTTTGCATGTGTTTTAACATCACAATCATCTACAAGTGGTGAACCAATGGCCAAGATGGTGTAGAGGCAGGGCTGCCGACTTGGGACCCGAAGGACCCATGTTCGAACCCCGGCCACTACACACCTTGGGGTGTCTATGAGTGCACACCTATTTCCCCAGCTCCCCGGGCGCTTTCTATGGCTGCTCACTGCACCACCTGGTGGTGGTTGGGTTAAATGCAGAGACAAATTTCGTCTTGTATGGGAAACATACACAGATGACAAAATGTGACATTTATTTATTTATTTTATTTAGTTAATGTTGATCCATCTGATTGCTGTTTTTTACTGTCATGTAGTTTGTGGTGTTGTCTGTGATTAGCTGCAATTTTTTTGCAATTTTGATATTGTGCATATTGATACTGCGATAATAAATGTGATGTATCATGTAGCCTTATTTTAAATTGGAGCTGGAACGATAAAACAATTGGTGCAATGGATGCTTTGCATTACATTACATAAGAAGATACACATTTTTCTCATCAGCAGGACGCTCATGTCATTCTGTTGTGACTGAGATGAAGTTGGGCTGAGAATAACCGATCCTCCCCCACATTTTTTTCTTTTATTGCTTAATGAATGCATACAAGTGTCTGCCTTTTTCTCCTCTAGACTAAGGAATTAAAACCAGCCTCTCTGTGTTTGGATTGCAGTACAGAGCCAGCGAATGGCAAAAGGTCAACACAATATTAATACGGGCATTAATATTCCTAATGCAAACTCTCAGTGTTCCGTGTGTCAAAGTTTTGAGTGAGCTCAAAGTGCAAAGTTTAATAAGACCTCGGCGTGTGATCTTTGCTCGGCACTTGGTAAAGTTCAATACATGAGTGCAGGTAAGAGCGCATGCACTTATAGCAGAAGAGCACAAACACACACACACATATTGTAAAAGTGTTAAGTGTGCTTTATGTCAGAATATTATGAATGTCTTTGAAGCTACTGATCAGCAAAGATGAGGAAGAGGGGGCTGTGGGGTTTAATTGATTGTACAACAGTTTAAAAAGTGCCTGAAGTGCAGAAATACTGAAAGGTTGTGTCGAGTGCTGAGGCATGTAATTACTGCTATGATGTGAGGAAGGATTTGTCTCTACAAATTACTTGTATAACTGTTGAAGACTGTATGTAAACACACTGGCATAGCTACTGAAAATACCAAAAAAGAGACAAAAAAAAGTCATAAAACTCAAATTTCCAGCTTTGCATGCATACAGTGGATGTATTATGATTAGGCCTGACACTAATAACTATATACCGGTAGATGATATTATCATAAATAATCTAATGACTACTATTTTAGTTGTTCATTTAGTCTAAACAAATGTTTCTCCAAAATTCATAAAAACTGTTATTCAATTCAAAACTACTTTATTAATCCCAAAGAGAATGTAAATGTTGTAACTCATCATCCTGGTTTCATTCAAGAGTTGTCATAGATGCTGATGGCTGTGGGCAGGAAGGGGCTCACGAATCGGATCCGAAGAACCTGGCCACAGATGCCGATCTGTCCACCCAGACGGATATTTTAATATTTGAAACAGTGTTTGTTATTACAGTGTACTGCAAAATAAAATCCAAACAAAAACTTGCACAAAAAAGGTGCAAAAACTTGGTTTAAACTGCCAACACCAGCAGGACAAAATATATCAAATGTAGTTTTTATTATTTGTGTATTTGAAATCAAAAACCTGCATATTCAGCATGTTGTTGGGATACTATTGGTATAATTCACTCACATAGTGATGCTTCAAGAGAAAAAACAAAAAACAACTATTTCAAATTTAATACAGTAGTCCCTCACTACTTGGCAGTTCGTTTATCGCAGGCTCGCTATATTGCAGATTTTCAAAGTAAGATTGTGCATTTTAACACGTGATCTTGATATATGGCATTTTAACACACCTGCAGTGAGACTGGTACTGTTATATGTATTTTTTTTATTTTTGTATGCTTTGTTTGTTTTTTATCGTTTTAATTAACTTGTCCTTTGTGTTATTGTACAGCACTTTGGTTAACCCTGTGGTTTTTAAAATGTGCTATAGAAATAAAGTTGATGATTGATTGATTGATTGATTGATTGATTGATTGATTGATTGATTGATTGATTGATGACACAGTTGGCTGGATGAGCCATGAGTTGTTTATTTAAAATAAATTATTTTGCACCATGTGTGAAGCCCACAAGTGGAAGGGAAGGCTCCCTCCTGCAACTGATCAGCTGATCTCCTTCTATGCCACGCCCACATTTCTCCTGCTGCGGCTTTGTGAAGGGTTGACCCTTTGCTGCCCAGATGCACCGATCGACTTTTGTCTTCCAACTTCAAATTCAAAGTGTGTCACATTGTAAAAATCATCATAATCACAAAATCTAAAAGTGTTAAAAGTTATTTTAATTATTTTAGAACTTCTATGTTCAGTTGTCGAGGTGCAATTGATCAACAAGCACATTTCTGCTCCGTGCTGCAGATCTGAAGCTGTGTGACATCCTTTGATGTCATGCTGCACTTCTCTCCTCTACAATTTACATTTAAATACTGTAACGTTTTAAATAAACAATCCATGCTGTATAGATTGTTTATTTAAAATGTTACAGTATTTGAATTTAAATGGTTTATTTAAGGAGGGAGATTGGAGGTAGTAACAGGCAAAGCTGGGCACCGCTAATTAAAAAATTAGTTCCACAATTTCTAAAACGCTTATTAATTTTTTTAGGTCCACAATTTCAAAAGCACAAATGTCTTATGAAAATTAGGGGAAGCTAATCTAATCCGCTATTTATATATTTCTATATTATATATATATATATATTTATATATAGCCGGCAGCGTTATCAATATTTGCACTACACTGCCAACTGAAAAGTAACAAAAATGATCCTAAAAGGATGAAATTACAAAAATCAAAGGATTTATTTAATACTTTACGTACATATATTCTATTCGGCCACGAAATTAACAAAAAATAGAATGATCTTTTAATCCCTAAAACCACGTTTAAATCTCAAATACACGGGTGTGTCGCCACCGCATTTATACATAGTAACCCAAATACATGAAACTAACGACTCGCCGTCGAATGGTCGACACAAAACGCACAATAAAATCCTCCGGCCACGTTAATTTGGCTTGAAACAGCGGGGTTCTCTACGGATTTATGAAGACACCGAGCGCAGCCAGCTAGCCACAGAAGCCCCTGAGTTCAACTCTGACCCGGAAGATGTAAAGATGGAATAGTCCATTTTTAGTAGGGGGATAAAGAAATCGACCGTTTTTTTTATTGCGTATTTAATGAACGTTTTCATCGTAACTATAATTATTTTTATGTTAAATGTATATTAACAAGCAGGATCAATGTTAGTTATGTAGGTGACTGCACGGGGCGAGGCGGGGCCGGGGCCACTGCTGAAATGGGACCCCCAGGCATTTACCTACATGGTCTGTTCTCAGCTCTGCCCCCCTTCCCCTCACACCCTTCCTCCTTTCTGCTGTTTACGGTGGGGAAAAAGGTAAAACAAGCAGCATAAGAGCTTGTAAATAAGTTTATTGGTTTTTACTGATAGATAATTAGTTATTAGCGGTACTGCATTTTAAATAAAAATAGCACAAATCCGCTTATGAATTATAAAAGTTAGTCAATTCACAAAAACGCTGACAAAAAGTTTAGGTCCACCGTAAGCAGATTAGCGCTTTAGCGCTCCCTAGCGGTCTAGCGCCCACCACTGGTAACAGGTGATGAGTGTGATTACAGCTTGGTACATGTTCATGACAAAGTTTACTGAACTTGAACTAGGATTACTATATCCCTACTTTGTGGTTTTTCACTTATTGTGGGCGGGCGTGGTCCCAAACACCCACTATAAACGAGGGACTACTGTAATGAAAACTGTAATAATGGAATGTGTTCTTTTTACTTAACCTACACTATTTTTGTTTATTTGTTTTATGTCTTGTATACTGCTGCAGTTTGTCTGATTTTAATTTTTTGTATGTTGGTAAAATTATCTACACAATTCAATTTACTTAAAAACAGGCAGAAGTCAATGGATACACGACGATGTTCTGTGGAGACCTGTTCCCTTACTTAAGTACTGTACTGGTATCTTCTTCCTCCTCCTCCTCCTCCCTTCCTCAGGGGTCGCCACAGTGAATGAACTTACACGAAAACTTGGCAATTGTTTTTACACCGGATGTCCTTCCTGACGCAACCGCAGACCACCGAGCTACCACAGCCCTCTGTGTGGAGCAGAGAGCTGCCGTCTAGGGTGCTCGAGGGAGCAGATGGTGGGGGTTAAGGGCCTAGCTCAAAAGCACAGAGTGGGGCAAATTCAAAGTATGTCACCCCCCTCACCCCTCCTTTGCGTAATGTCGGCGTCATTATGTGCTTGTGTGCAAGATTTTTTCATTACCACATTTTGACCTTCAAGCGGAGGTTAAAAATGTGTTAGGATTTTTTTTTAATCTCCAAACCCTATGTGTTATTTTTCACCACTTTCGTGTGTCCAACAGGTCTCCCTTGTAAATGAGTCTTCGAGGCTCAATGTGACTTATCTGTTTAAATAAAGTTGAATGAAAAAAAATAAGAGTGGAAGCAGGTGTGTGTGTGTGTTGCACCTTTCCCACCCACATTTTTGATGTTGTCGGTCCAGGGAGTTGAACTGGCGACCAAAGGCTTGCCTTCTCTAACCTCTGCACCACCACTCTGGTGAGAAACCAGATCTCAACGGGTGAAGCAAACTGGACACAACACTGGCATCAAACTTGGGCCATGAGTCTAACAATGTCATTAATTGTCTAATAAATGTAGCCAACAGACAACCTGTCCAATTTTATAGAGTGCATTTAAAAACGTTTAAAATATACTTGAGTACTATAAAATATGAAACTTGTTTCAGTGAATTTGAATCAATAAAACACCTGAAAGTTAGCTGTGTCTATAACAGTCTTCTTAAATACAGTTAACAGTGACTCTCGATAACGAATCAAATCCTTCTTTTGGGAAGAAAAGACATTTGTTTGAGGACCCAGTTAAAAGTCATTCCAAAGAAATAAATGAAAAGTACAGAGCAAGAAGGTGAAAATAAAAAATAAGTAAAAATTTAAGTGGCAAAGCATCAGTCATGGCTTGATTTTTTTTTTGCCAAAGCAGTTGCCCGGGTGACGCTTCACAGATCGCACTGACCTTCCACAATTTCCGACCGTCAATCTAAATGGGAGCCCCTTATCTCTTCCTCTCCCCCGCTCACACCCCTTTCTTTGTAGATGTGCACATCTTTTTATTCTAAATCCAGTCATTATTGTTCCTCTCCACTGGCCAGCAGGAAAAGCCCCGCTGAAGTTGGAGAGTTAATTGAGCGTGTCTCGCTCTCTGCCTGGCTCTGAGGGCTGCAGCGACCGGCTCTCCTGTCTGCCTGCTTGGCTCGCTGGCTAGCCTCTTCCTTTCTGCTCGATGTGTTTGCCTCGATTGCCAGTGCACGGCCTGGCTGGGTATGTCTTGTCGACCGGACTTCACTTGAGTATGTATTCATGTCTCGGCTGCGGCAGCATCCGCTCATTACGGAGAGAGAAGTGTCAGAACTGGAGAGACCAGATGGCCAAGACTTCTCTAATGTAGTCGGGACATGGAACTTTTTTTCTCCTAATGATACGAAACCTGACTCTATTTGAACTGGTGCCTTGTCAGGCCTAACAGCTTCAAGTAAGAAGAACACAGCATCCCTTAAAAAACATTTTTTTTAAAGAAGCTAAAACTTACCCAACTGATTCATTCCCAAAACTTTATCACAATTCTTTTGCTTTTTATGGTGTAAAAACTCACACTTGAGCAGAGGCTTCTTAATGTTACCAAGGCAACAATTAAACGCACAAATTCACCTCGAAGACTTAAAATCTAATCAGAAATGTATCTCGCTCCTTTGGGGAGCCAAAGGTGAAGTCAGTTATCTGCCGTTATTTGGTTTCAAACATTCCCAGCAGTATCCAACATCTCGGCCTATTTGATTCACTTTGAGCATGTCTTTCTCCTGGATGCATTCATCCTCCCTAAACTCCTGAGTTGGAGTGGTTCGCCTCAGGCAGAGGAAGCAATAATGTGAACCCTGGAGAGCTATTCAGAGTGAAGAGGAGAGTGGAGAGGAGCCTCCTCCACTGTTCTCCTCCAGCGGGCCGTTTGGGAGGCTAAACGGCGCCGATATCCCTTATTAAACCATCTGGCTGATGCTAATTAGATTATCAGAGATAAAGAGAAGGAGTTTTCTTTGTACATTTTAATGAGATAATGTGTCAGGCAATTGCGAGGAGAAGCGTTATTTTCCAAGTGCAAAAAGCTCTACAGGTGAACAGATGAACAGATGCAGTGGAATGATTAATAGTGCTTATCTGGAAACATCTTGCCTACATAAGGGGAAACAAAGGACTTAAGGGTGAAAACATATACGTCTTTAGAAGAAAAAAAATAAATCTCATAAGCTAGGGTAGAATATGGTTTTAGCTGTAATATCTTAAAGTAAGTCAGGATCAAAGTTAGACTGCAAGTCGTTCAATGTCATGAACAAATACTTGAACACGTCATGATACATTTTTGGATGCACAGAGAGAATGTGCTTACTCTGCCCAGAAAGGCCCCCGGCCGGGATTCGATCCAAAGACCTTCTTCCTGAGAGGCAACAGCTCTACCAACTGAGCCACTGTGCCACCCATATTAAATAGGTGAATTTTATCTGAAAGGTCTTATAAGGTCTGATCAGTGTTTTTTTTTAGATTCCAAAGCAGCAAGTTTGCCACTCATGTAGACATTATGAAGGCATAACAGGAAAAAAATTGCATTTAAAGTAATTTGTTTGCAGAAATACCCATCCATCCATTATCTTCCCCCCGCTTCTTCCTTTTTGGGACGCGGGAGTCAATGGTGCCCATGTTCAGTCATCACTGTGCGAGAGACAGGGTACACCTTGGACAGGTCGCAAGTCCATCACAGGATAGAATAGCACTTTCTTTGCTTTCTTTGTGCACCAATTATTCAATAGTTGCCCAGCCTCAGATTATCTCCCCCCACCTATGTGACACAAGGCGACAAATTGCACCCTTCTCTGTCCAGCACTGTAGAGTGAACAACACAGAAGTGCTCACACAAGCCATTTGACAGAGTTCAAGTTTAATTTACACATACAACTGAATTCCTTTTGGAGTCAACCCATTTCCAGACGCCACCACGACTTATCAACATAGCCAAACATAAAAATAACTAAAACTAATTTAATGTTACAGATAATAAGCTAAAATTTAGTATTGTAATAGCTGAGAGTCATCCTCAACACGTACTTTAAGCGCTAACAGATCACATGAGCTTTTGAAGATTAGGCCTAACAATTTAATGCTTGACCAAAATGGCTACACCCGTGTCAATCCTCATTATAAGATGATCTTAGTATAAAATTATGGCATAAAGTTCCTTCAAAGAATGCTAGTCCTGTCATTTAAATTCACTAAATTCTCCAGAGAATGAAAATGTCAGTGTTAGTTAATATAAATTCTGTGTAGCCCTGATACAAACATAAATAAAAGTTCCCTTTAACTTCCAAAATTTATTTTATAATCACTGGGATATCTTTGTTATTCTTAATAAAGTTACGGTAATCAAATATTAACCTATATCTTCAACCGCATAGCTGGGCCAAATAAAAAAAATGAAAAAAGGTCCAAGGGCTTGTATGCAGATAGATTTCCAGGCTACAAATGGAGTTTGCGTCTAATGAGAGTAGGAAGGGAGACTATTGATTAGGCCTGTCACCAGAGAAGAACATAAAAGTACACATTCAATAAGGGACTTCATACTCCATTCGGCTAGTGTAAAGGTTAAGTGCTGGAGAATATCGCAAAGATCAATAATTGTCTGCAACTTCACGTATGGTCCATTATCACTGAAGTCACATAAGAAATACCACAAGACACTTGTGGGACTTAGTAGATTTGATAGAACTATTCTATGCAAGCACATTTTGCACACTGTAGTTTCCTGATTATATCTGACAAACTTTAAAACAAAACTGAAAAAGGATGCTGTTCTAATAAAGACAATAAAAGATGATTTAATACGGTTATTGCATATTCGGCCTCAAATACTTTAGGTCAGTATCCAGTAGATGTGACATCACATCGAATCAAGGACTAAGTCAGATTGGGTCAAAAGAATGAGTCATATATCCAGACATCTTGATACCCAGAATATCTTGATGCCTTGCGCAGGTCCAGCTATATGGCTTGATTTGTCTTGCTGATCAGGATAACTCCTGGAAAATCTGTCTGAATCCCTTTTAAGAGTAAGGATTTCTTGACGTCATTTGAAAGAGGAAAACTCGAACCTATTTGGATATCTGGATTTACCAACTGGAAAGAAAAAAAGCTTGACGAGCAGGGAAAGTAGCAAACATATAAGGCTTTTCCATCATGTTCTGTGAGGTTTTGAACCCAATGTGCAGACAGGGATCGGGGAACTCAGGAATAAAATAAAGAACAACATTTATTTAAATAAACAAAAAGGCTGACGTGGCAGAAAAACTTCTGTGGGGCATGAACAAGAGACACGGAGGAAGACGGAGCATGACACCTTGGGAGGACAATCCACAACCAAAGGAAAAAACAGAGATGCTGAATATATACAGGTAGTCCTCGACTTACGATGGCCTCGACATACGACGTTTTGCCGTTATGTCACGCATCTCCCATTTAAAAAAAGTATATATACAGTATTTTGAATTTTTTTATTTTGAAAGCCGAGTTCCGAGTTCCTTCCGGTTTTGACAGCAGTAGCTTGACGGCAGAGGGCCGGACCTGCAGACCTTGGACCGGCAGACCCACGAGGAGGGACGAGCTAACATGCTAATAGACCTCACCGTAAAGCTGTGGACCGCGCAAAGCAATGGAAAACTACAGGCAGCTGCAGAGCTTGGAGGAACAACGAGCTAACATGCTAACAGGCGGAGGAAGGCTTCACTAGCTCCCAGTAGGTTATTAACTTTTTTTCCTTCATTATGGCTCCAAATGTATGTGTTTTTTGATAATTATGTAGGGTACATGTGTTAGGATAGGCTAAGTGCTTGGTAAAATATAGAATTGTACGTATAAGGTGCAGTTTGGACGTATTTTCCGACTTACAACGAAATTCGACTTGCGACGTCACGTAGGAACGGAACTCCGTCGTAACTCGGGGACTACCTGTGTAGGGAACACTAAAGAGACACAATGACGAACACCTGAGGTGATTGGGATTGAGTACGGGTGAGACAGGAGCTACCAACATGAGGGAAAAAACACTGAGGAAGGAAAGACAAATGACACAACAACAACAAAAACACACAACTAAAACACATATTCGCACAGTTTCTACTCATAATCACCATTAGTATTTATTTAGCTTGGATCAAAAAAAGTGCTAAAAAACTTTTTTTAGAATATATTTCAGTCGTTTCATTCAAACAACCCAAAGATAAAGGTATGTATTCACATTATTGTGACAAAATGCAATTATTTCAACCAGCGTACTATAGCTGCCTATACTGTATATCTCAACACACCAATTCATGACTCACATACTTTAAAAAGCCATACTGAACGCCTAAACAAGTGTCAAATCTACATTGTGTTCATTAACTCAGGAAATGCTATATCTCATAACCAGCCGGGGGAACATTTAAAAAGTAATGCAAGTGTATCTATTTTTACTAACAACTGTGAAAAAGCCTCTCCTTCCTCTGAAAGTGCAACTGATGGTTCCCTACCGAGAAGTCTGCAGCCCTTTTCCATTTGAACCTATTTAGTCAGACATTTAAATATTATTATTATTGATATTGAAACATTTGGATTCAGATTAGTTTTAAATCGCTCAACCTCAAAAACATCTTGACTTAAAGGTGCTATATGTAGTTTTTGGAACACGCTGGAACTTAGAAAATTTTTGAACAGAGACATGTTTCTGGTCCCTCCCCTTGCTCTCGGCTGAACTGCAACTCAGCATCCATAGCTCCGCCTACACTGCATGTCCTGTCTCATGAACGCGCATGTGTGCAGCCGCTGTGATGTTCTGTGTTTATATGTTAATAAGTTTTATGCACGTTTTGATGATCCAAACAGACCAACTAGCACCAGACTCACCTCATCACCAGACGAGGAGCACCTCAAAGTGACCGCAGCAGAAGTGAGAGGCAGTCTCAGAAGGATCAACCCTCATAAAGCTACGGGTCCAGACAACATCCCAGGGAAAGTTCTGAAGGAATGTGCGGACCAGCTCTGTGAGGTGCTGGCTGACATCTTCACCACCTCACTTGCACTGGAGTCAGTTCCCACCTGCCTGAAGACCGCCACCATCATCCCAGTCCCAAAAAGCTCCACAGTGACTGGTCTGAATGACTATAGACCGGTGGCCCTCACCCCGATAGTCGCTAAATGTTTTGAGAAACTGGTCATGTCCCACATCAAGACAGCCGTCAACATCAACGAGGACCCTCATCAATATGCATATCGTGAGAACCGATCAACAGAGGACGCCATCTCCTCCGTGGTCCACACTGCTCTCACCCACCTGGATCAGAAGGACTCATACGTGCGTCTGCTCTTTGTGGACTTCACATCTGCCTTCAACACCATGATCCCCCAAACTCTGATAGACAAACTATCCACACTTGGACTAAGCCCCTCTATTTGTAACTGGGTCTTAGACTTCTTAACAGACAGACCACAGTCCGTGAAGATCCACAACTTCTCCTCCTCCACCATCACCCTCAGCACTGGCTCTCCTCAGGGATGTGTGCTGAGCCCTCTTCTGTTCACTCTGCTCACATATGATTGTATAGCCACACATCCAGGCTGTCATATTGTTAAGTTTGCAGATGATACAGCTGTGGTGGGATGCATCACAGATAATGATGAATCCAGCTACAGACAGGAGGTGGAACATCTGGAGAGCTGGTGCAAAGAGAACAACCTTCACATGAATGTGAAGAAGACGAAGGAGATGATTGTGGACTTCAGAAGGAACAAACACACCCACACCCCACTGTATATAGGTGGATCTGCGGTGGAGGTGGTCTCCAGCTACAAATACCTGGGTGTACACTTGAATGATAACCTCAGCTGGAGCAATAACACCACCAGCCTGATCAAGAAAGGTCATCAGAGACTCTACTTCCTCAGACGGCTGAGACGAGCCGGTCTGAGAAGCCCAGTCCTCACCTCGTTCTACAGGTGTGCAGTGGAGAGCGTCCTGTGCTCCAGCATCAACGTGTGGCATGGAGGCTGCACAGTTGCAGAGAGAAAAGCTCTGCAGAGAGTGGTGAAGGCTGCACAGAAGTCTGTGGGAGTCAGTCTCCCCACCATCACAGACATTTACACCTCCAGATGCAGAAAAAGAGCCACCTGCATCATGAAAGACCTCACTCACCCAGCACACTCACTCTTTGCACCACTCCCCTCGGGACGGAGGTTGAGGAGCATCAAATGTAGAACCACTAGACTGAGAAACAGCTTCTACCCTGAGGCTGTCAGACTCATGAATAAATAAATAATAAGAATAAACACTGCAAAATGTCACATCATACTGATACTGTACTGATCTGTTTCTTGTTGCTGCGTTCATCTGTGACCATCTGCTCATGTTCGTGCTGCTGTTTATAATGATGTTTTTCTACTACATTAGGGCTTAGTGTATTACTAGCTGATGTGATGTCTCTCTTAGTTAATCCTAGATGTTATTATTGTATTTCTCTTGCATTTGTTGTTGGATGTAACTGGGACCCTGTGTACATAATCTCGTTTTCAACACATGTACTACATGCGGTGCAAATGACAATAAATTCTCTCTGACTCTCTGACTCTCTGACTCTGACTTAATAAAACGTTCTAAAAAATAAAATAAAAACATGGAGCGCTGGTCCAGCACACCAGAACACCAGGAAATCTGCAGAGCCTCGCGCAGCCACGTTGAACCCGAGTTTAATTCGCTCGTGACAAATTCATTCATTTCCTCATCATTTCAGTCATGGAGTCAGCGGAGGAGGAAGCGATCACTTGACTTTTGGCAAAAAAAACAAAAGAAAAGTCCAGATCAGGGATGAAGAAGGGGAATTTAATACATTTGTGTCACATACAAAACAGTCCTGCATCGCTTTGCAATCCTTTGAACGAGAACGTGCGCGGGGGCGTGGGTTAGGGGCGTGAGAAGCTCTGTTTTTATTGGCTGGTTAAAAACTCTGTTTTTATTGGCTGGTTAACGGCTGGTCACTGTGGGTTTTTAGAAATGCTTTTAGTACCACCTGGAGAAGCCAGACGACTATAGTTTTTTTCAGAGAGTACCTGTCTAACATCAGTCTGTCAGGAGATAGTGACAGAGTGAAGAAATATGTTAAAAATATATTTTTAGAAAAGTTACATATAGCACCTTTAATGCTGTGCGTCTGTAAACTTATGTTGAATCACAAGGATTCCGTTTTCTACATTTCAGAATGCATGCTTGTCATTTTGTGGTTTCATTGGGATAGCAATCGTACTTTCAACTTTTAGGTTACGTGAGCTCTACGAAGCACTTTCCCTATTAAAAAAACTGCAGAATGTTGGGAATGAGACACTGCTGGTTGAAGCCAAAGATGGGGAAAAAAGGCAACTTTGACGAGATAGCTCATAAATTATTTGGTATATTCAAATAAACTTTATTTTGTTAGAAATGTTATTGCTACAAACTCTGTAGAAGAATTATTTATATGTTCCCTCAACAGGGAAATTAGCAAAAGACAAACGCAAAAGTTAAAGACAAAAAGTTTATAAATGAGTAGAGCTGCAACAACAATAAGTTGTCCATGTGAGAATCATCTTGAAAAACCTTAAAAGTCGTGAGTATAGTTCCAAGAAAAAGTAGAAAAAAGAAAAGAAAAAAATTATGAGAGCCAGAATGGACCCTTTAATCCGAAGTGGCAGACTTCATATAAGCTTTAGGCTGTACCTTAAAGAAACTTTGTTCTTTTTTCTTTCTTTCTTTTTTGGTTTTGCTTGTAGAACTCTGGAGCAGCCGATAAACAAGGTGGCTCTGTGCATACCTGTTCCTTAAAACCTTCATCCCTTTGTAATGAGATCAAATGCCTTCCATATACGGTATGTGTTTAATTTGGAAAAAGACAAAAGAAGAAAGAATAATCAAAACAAAACAAGTCCTGGTCACACAGGCCTTTGCACTTCTTTCAAGGGCAGTCCTGTTGTATGTTAGTGTAAATGTACAACTATGTTTATGACCACTCACAAATTATCAAGTCTGTTTATTGTTACGTGGTGAGGAAATAATGTAAGAGTTTCATCACTGTTTGCTTTCCAAAATCAAGGTAAATGCTTTATTTCTAAACTAACAAAACAAACATTGAAGTCATTAGATGTGAATAATTAGATAAGGACATAAAGTACAGATAACTGGATATGAGTTTATGTCTGTTGCATAGATCCTGATCTGCATCAAATCTATAATTCCAATTTTAAAAAAGGGACATCGAGCAAAATGTAATTTAAAACAGAATGCAATGATTTACAATTTTGCAAATGAACTAACAAATTGCACAATTTTGGAGGGAAAAAAGTATTTTAGAATTTTAAGGCAGCAACATCTTAATGAGTTGGGACTGTGGTAATAAAAGACTAACATTTAGTGGTACAATTGGCAACCGGTCAGTTAAAGGAATAAGTTTAATAAGACCATTTGTAAGAGGCTGAAACTCTGAGAAGTAAAGATGGGCATACGTTCTTTGTAAATATTTTTCTCAAACACAGTGGCTTTATTTTTTCTAACCATTTTTTATTAAACAATATTTCAAATTTTGTGGTTTTAACGTTGAACAATTTTCAATTAGTTTAGTCAACGCAAAGATGACTTCAGTTAAAAAAAGCCATGCATTAAAACACAAAGGTCATGTTTTTTTTCATACGTATTTTATTTACAGATTTGATAAATATGATTCTGTTAAGCTCAGTTAAGCTCAGCTGGTAGAGCTGTTTCCTCTCAGAGAGAAGGTCACCGGATCAAATCAGAGCAGCAGTGGTTTGTCTTGCAGGTGACTCACAAACCTAAAGTGTATTTATTGCATCTGGCACACAGAAGGCCCCAGTTGTTAAATTCACTACAAGCTGTTGCCAAAGAACATTTAACTAACAACTATAACAATCAATAATACAATTCTGTTAATAATTCACTAGACAAAGTGACACAAAAGTCCATTAGTGATGCTCTGAGAAAAAAACATGTAATTACTCTCAGCATAAGTCTGATCTTAGGAATTATGTTTTATTGGTGTGGTGCGTTTTTAAAAATGCATGATACAAAATATTTTTATTTTTCAAAGGCTTGTGATGCAAATCTCTGATGGTGCGCTCTAAGTGGATGTGTCTCTTCAAAAATGTATGCGCTGCACAAAGCCTACTGCCGGCATGCAGTTTGAGAGGCTTTTTTCATGAATTTGTTATGAAATGCTGGTTGACAAATACGAAAACATGAATATTGAAAACATTTACAGCATTTTACTTTATGAGTTGACACATTTAGTATGCTGACTAAAAGCCTACAGTTCTAAATTACCCCTGCGCGTGTGTTTACGTTTGTGTTGTATGTCTTAGCCACCCTTCCATAGAGGAAGAAACACTTAGAAAACATCCTCAAGGCTTCATAAACACACTTGCATTACAAAGATAAGATGCTGCTGTGCATACTGTGCCATTTAAAAACACGCACTCATTGCATTCATCAAAACTCCCATGTCTTATTGGAGTGGAAGTGCATTAAGCTTTAATACAGGAGGCTAAATACGGTTGAGTCTGCATGCACAGAGCAGCAATGCAGACACAAAAGATTACAGTACATTTAAATGCTTTAATACAAGCACTCGTTTCATTCTGCAAATTTACAACAAAGCAGCCAAACAGATGTAGAATGAGCACGCTGATAAGCACATTTTGTGCCAATCTTTGAAGTTTGTGAAAGTTTGAACCATGGTGCAAGCGGACTGTTTGGAAGAAAAATCAAAAATTAAACTGCATTTCCTATGAAAATGCAGTGTGAATGCTTATTGCTGAATAACTAGCTGAAAACAGCTGAAATTAGCTAAAAACACAGCCGAAAGGTATCTGAAAAGACAGAAAAAAGCTGAAATGAGCTAAAAACATTATATGTGGATAGCTGAAAAACTAATATTGGCATAAAACAGCTAGGTAAATGTAGTTCAGAGGGCAGAAAAAGCTGAAACTAGCAACCCCCCCACCCCCACACACACACACACACACACAAAAAAAAAGCTGAAAAGTGCATAACAAGTTGAAATTAGCATAAACAAGTTAATTATCCTGAAAGGAAAATAATTTACCACAAAAAAACTTGAATTAATCTGAAAATGGCAGAAATTAGCTAAAAATGCTAAAATACATAAATACATAAATAGAGTAGGTGAAAAGGTAGAACAAGCTTAACTCAGCAGGAGAAAGCAGAAAAAAACATGTTTGCTGAAAGACGTAGAAATTAGTAGAAAAAAATGGAAATTATCTGAAAGAAGCTGAAAGTAGCCAAAAAAACAGCTGAAATTAGCAGAAAGAAATTAGAAGAACAAAAATGTTGTAGTTAGTAGAAAGAATGAGAAAGGAGCAAAAAAACAGCTGAAACTAGCTGAAAAAAGTTTAAATTTGCACAAGGAAGCTAAAAGAAGCTGAACCAGAACAAAATGTGAAAGGAGCAGTGAAAGGTTGTAAACACATCTAAAAATTTGAAGGATGACAAATGAGCTCAGTTCATATGGAGAAAAAAGTGGCAGAAAAGGCTAAATATTTCAAAAAGCTAAAGTTGCAGCAATACCAAAAGTTATAGCACCTTTCTCCTGAACGAGCTGAACATTTTGGTATATGACTTGTTGAAAACGCACAAAAATTGTGGAACGAGAAAGATGCTGACAAACATACAGAAGAAAATTGGATCTCAGTTGTGTGAAAGCTTCATAAACATCCACACACTGAGGCTAACAAATACTGCAAGTTGCATTTACAGTATAACCTTTGTGGAGCTAAAAAGCGCATATCTACAGCAATTCATACTTTTTAATCCCCATAATTATTCTGAGGCTGACACCTTACTGCTGGGAATTCCACTTCTTTCTTTTTCGCTCTTTTAATATTCAATGTTTGACAAAAAAAGGTTGGGGGAAAAAAAAATCCATGTACTGTATCCCTAACTCTCTTAGATTGTCGTTGAGGAAAATGATAAAAAGCACTACAACGAGTGTGATTGAACATTGTTGTGTGAAGATCAGAGTCCCAAAATCACACCTGACAACACACACAAAAAAAAAGTTTACACGCGTGCGCCTGCCCTCGCTCATATACAAACTTCCCCGTGCCGTGCTCTCTGGGGGTGCTGCTTTATTAATGAGTTTGAAACATAAAAAGAATCCGGAGGACGAGAAGTGTCACTCATCAAAAAAGGTTGGTTTTGAACAGTCTTGGCGGATGTTAAAGAATTATTCTCTTTCATAAGGACAAGAGACAATCGGTGATTGCCATATTTTTTTCAGATGACCAGACCATGATTCCTTGTTCTCAGACATTGCATGAATATTGTATGTAAAGTGTGCAAAGTTGGACTGCCTTGTGGGAGCGAAGGGAGGGCTGAAGGCTACACACACAGTGCTGTTCATTACGACTGTTTGCAATAAGGAAGGGAATATGATTTGGCGGCACACGAGTGGTATTAATTTCATTGATTAAACACAATGTTTTGGGTAAATACGAATAGTTGGCCACGTATGAGTTGAGCAGGTCAATGGAATTGATTTTTTGGGGAGGAATAAACTTTCAGTCAGGTTCAATAAAAGCAGCTTTTCCAAACCTGTCAAGGCCAGTGAAGACAATTCAAGACGTGCCACACACAATATGTATCATTAATATCAACCAGCAATCATTTGGCCTACAGTTGGTTGACTTTTTAAAAAGATAGCTCCAATAAGGTCTGCACACTTAAATACTGTATACGTACATGAAGATGACAAATCTACACACAGACACTGAAATACACACACAAACCAAGCGATGCTCCTGTGTGATCTTGCCTGTGCCTTCCTGGACTGGGACAAATAATGGAGAGGGAGTCGACTGATGGATTTTGAAGCTCTCCCTGTTAGTGACACAGTGTCAGCTCC
>JBBPBX010000001.1:0-23062 GCA_038048925.1 Garcialebias charrua | reverse complement strand
AATTGACTCAGTGCAGTGTGAATGCAAACTGCACCAGCTGAAAATGGAAACCAATGTTTTGAATTTTGGTCCCCAACCAAACCAAGTAGACTATCAGGTGTGAAAATGACCTTAGAGTCACCAATCAGACTAACATGCATGTTTTTGGTCTGTGGGAGGAAACTGGCGTACCCGGAGAAAACCCACGCATGCATGGAGAGAACATGCAAACTCCTCCCAGAAAAGTCTCCTGCTAGGACATGAATTGGTGACCTGCTCGCTGAGAGGAAGCAGCTCTACCAAACGGAGGCACCGTGCCGCCCATTAAGAGCAACATTTAAATGAACTGAGAACAACACTTGTATATTTTGTCATCTTGGCTGTTTTAGTGGTGACATGGTGGCTCAGTCGGTAGAGCTGCCGCCTCTTAGCGATAAGGTTGTCTGATCAAATCTCGGCCAGTGTCCCTTCTGGGTGGAGTTTGGATGTTCTATCCGTACATGCGTAGGTTTCTTCCCACATGCATGTTGGGCTGATTGGTAACTCTAAATTGTCTCTAGGTGTGAGTGGTTGTCTCATTTGTCTCTACGTGACACTGTGATGGACTGGAGACCCGTCCAGCCTGTCCCCTGCCTCCGTGACTGCTGGATATGGGCACCAGTGACCCCCATGACCCAAAAAGTAAGAAGCAGGTAAAGATAATGGATGGATGGCTGTTTTAGTGATTAATGAATGATAAATAATAATAAGACATAAGGCAGAGTTGACCCAAATTTTGCTTTAAATTTTAAAGAAACCGTTCTGGGTGTGAAGTCACAATTTATAATGGAAACGTGTTGGAAACAAATCAGTGAATGAGCAGATTGAAGTATTCAAACTCCATTTTTTTTAAACAAAAAAAAACGTGACTCTGAAATGCAGTGAACTGCTCTTCTTTTAATACAAATTAAAGGTATTTACTGTGACTTCAGTGAAGTTGATCAAAAAAGAAAACTGTTACTGTATTTTTATTTTAAAGGAATGATTTTACCTGCTACCTTGCATGCATACGTTTTAAATATCTTGTGCGATCTGTTAGCACTTGGAGTACCGTATGTGTTGGGGATGACTCTCAGCTACTGCCACACCAAATTTGAGCTCACTTTCAGTCAAATTGACATACATTTTTAAAATTTCCAGGATTGATTAGTTGTGCACTTGAATTGGTTTTGTTCCAAAAGTGTATTGTTTTTAGAGTTACATCCATTGATGACGTTTGAGTTTTATTCATATATGTCCACAGATTCAGGAGATATTTTGCTCTCAAACAAACAAGCAAAGACACACAAACACTGGTATTTATGTCATGGCAGGAAGTCTAAAAAGACTGACGTGCAACTACAGTGACAGCTACCCGATGGTTGATCCATCAAGTAGTTTGGATCAGTCACTTTATAGCACCAATGATTTTTGATGAATCATATATTTTTACTGTTTCAAGCAGTCAACCATTACCTCAGGTTACAAACTAAACTATTTTGCTTCCAAGTGCTCAATATTTTTTTCCAAACAAATAAATACATAAAAACTATTTGGTTGAAAAGCATCATGAATGTATGTATACTGTATAGCGATTGGGGCCAAGATGGTGTAGTGGCTAGGGAATCAGACTTGGGATCCGAAGGACCCAGGTTCGAACCCCGGCCACGGCACACCTGGGGTGTCTATGAGTGCACATCTATTTTCCCCAGCTCCCCGGGCGCTGACTACGGCTGCTCACTGCACCAACTGGTGGTGGTTGGGTTAAATGCAGAGGCCAATTTCATCTGTCAAGTATGGGAAACATTAGCCTGGCCCTCGCCTTCCTGCACAGCTCCGCTCAATTCTCATTTCCCTTCACTGCACAGTCTGGGATTTCTCTCATAGACAACGATTTCTCCAGTAGATTTTTGACCGGACCAATCAGAGAACAGAAGAGGCAGAGTTTTGGACCCTAACCCACGCCCCCACCTGTCCCAGCGCGCAGAGCCCTATAAAGGGCTCTGCCAGCGCGCAGCCAGCGAGCAGCCGCATGTTCTCATTCAAAGCGATGCAAAGCGATGCAGGACTGTTTTATATGTGATATAAATGTATTAATTTCCCCTTCTTAATCCCTTATCTGGAGTTTTCTTCTTTTTTTTTTTTGGGCCAAAAGTCAAGTAATCGCTCGCTCCCTCCTCCTCCTTCTCTCCCACCGCTGAGTGAAATGAACAAGGAAATGGCTGAGGTTGTCACGAGAATTAAAATCGGGTTTTACGTTGCTGCCCGAGTCCCATCTGATTTTCTGGTCTTCTGGTGAGCTGGACCAGCAATCCATGGTTTTATTTTATTTTATTTAAACGTTTTATTAACATATAAACACAGAATTTGCAGCGCAGCAGCCGGCAGCGAGAGAAAAGCTGCAGGAGGCGGAGCAGATCTCAAGTTCACCAGACCACGGGGGAGCAGCCATATATGGCTCTGAGGGGAGGAAGCAGAATGCTTTCCCTGTTCAAAATATCCAATGGTTTTGTTCCTCAGCAGAGGCCAACGCCTCCAGCAAGAATCGTTTTTCAATGGAGAGGTCCCAGACCCTAGTCTGAAGCGAAGTGAAGGACAAGGGTCTGGTTTTAACCAGGCTAGGGAAACATACACAGATGACAAAAATGTGACATTTATTTTATTATTTATTTATTTTAACTTTGTTGGCATGGCTTAAGTCTTGATAATGTAATTTGTAGAACAATGGCCTTAATTTTCCCACTGTTTATTGTAGGGATGTCCCGATCCGATCACGTGATCGGAAACCGGGTCCCGATCACGTGATTTCAGACTCGACTTGACTCGGGCGTTACACACCGATCAGGGATCGGATATATATGTGTATATTTATTCTAAACACAAACGGGAATATTATATTAACTGTATGTTGAGTTACAGAGTCAAATTGTCTCGGAACAAAACATGCACAATAGTTTTGCAGCAGTGCCTGCCGTAAAGCAGTGCCTGCCGTAAAGCGGTGACTGTCGTAAAAAAGAAGCGGAACGCGGCATTAACTTGAAGTGGAGGCAGCGATGTCTGTCGTGTGGAGATATTTTAAAGTGGATGACAAATGGAAAGTTCGTATTTCAAGAGGAGGTAAGGAAAAGGCTGCATTTAACACAACAAACCTGATTAGGCACATCAGAAACAAACACCCGACACAATACACAGAGTTTAACCAGACAACCCAGCCGAAGACGAGCCAGCTCACGCTGCAAGAGACTTTATATTATATTTATCTCATAAAGAAAAACATACACTTCCTTCTGTGAAGCCACAGGAGGAGAGTTAAGGAGTGCTGTTCAGAAAAGCATGTTACTAGCCTTATTTTATAAAACTGACACTTTAAGTTTATTTGTTTACATGCCTGCTCAGGTTCTGGTTCTGGTCAGGTTCTGGTCAGGTTGTGGTCAGGTTGTGGTCAGGTTCTGGCCAGGTTGTGGTCAGGTTCTGGTCAGGTTGTGGTCAGGTTCTGGTCAGGTTCTGGTCAGGTTGTGGTCAGGTTCTGGTCAGGTTCTGGCCAGGTTCTGGTCAGGTTCTGGCCAGGTTGTGGTCAGGTTCTGGTCAGGTTCTGGTCAGGTTGTGGTCAGGTTCTGGCCAGGTTGTGGTCAGGTTCTGGTCATGTTCTGGTCATGTTCTGGTATTTTAAGTTGAGCTGCTTATTTTAAATTAGACATTTTTATTTCATACTGTTGCACTAAACTTCAATGTGAAGAATTTTATTTTAAATCTTATTACTTGATTGTTCAATCTACCTCACAGAAGTACTCTGTTAAATGTTAAGGTAAATAAAATAAAAATTAAGGGACATCTGGATCTGTTTCTTTTTTTCCCTTCATTTTAAAAATGTATTTTAGAAGTATCGGATCGGGACTCGGTATCGGCCAATTCCTAAAATTAAAGGACTCAGACTCGGACTCGGGGCCAGAAAAACCTGATCGGGACATCCCTAGTACAGAGTTTTGGGCAGAAAATGCTCCCACGGCTCAAAGATGGGAATAATGCCGCAGCGACTTTTCATCAAACCCGCCTCTGACCTTTAGGTCCTGGGTCAACAGTCTTCAGCTGGTGTTTCTAATCACAGACAGAAACAAGGATTTGTGTGAAACTACAAACTGAAGTTAAAAAATTGTTTTGTTGACATCCTTTTGGAAGTTTTCTTTTTTACTCTGTTTCCTAATTATAGCCATTTTTATCTTTTTAAGGTCAGTTGACTGTGGCAGCCATCTTGAATCATGTTGACTCCAGAAGTTAATCAGTTGTAGACATCTACATAATGATTACTTTATGTGAATTTCATTAAAATCCATCTACTGGTGCTTGAGATATTTTGCTATCAGACAAGATATGTGTACAAAAGTATTATTGCTCTGCCTGCCCTGTTGATTTTTATAAATATGGCCTCATCGCAGACTGACGTCCTATTAAATAGGGCTTTTCACGTTACGGTTTATACAACACACTGACAGCATTCACCCTGCAGTTTTGAAGCAGTTATTAAATGCTTGTCTTCACAGTAAGAGCATCACCTTAGTGTAAAACGAGAATTTAAAGTGCTCATTCCCCCTGATTGTACACTGAAGATTTGATGTAAAGTAGCTTAAAACTAATGAGATTTGATGTAACATCAGACTCTTTGGAGTAAAATGAATTTAAGCCTAAAATAGAGGAAGTAATGAGATGTTTAATCCCAAGCTGCTCAGCTGAGTCCAGAGGTGGGAGCCATGAGACCTGCAGGTTAAAATGGGGGTTACACCAGGTTGTTCGAGTCCCCTCCTTCTGGTCTTGAGAGATCATTTCAGACTCCTTGTGAGTTTCTTCATTTTATTTGACTGGCCTTTAGCATTTGGCATTCAGCAATCAATAGCTCCAGGGCCGAAGTTTGAGGGGCTGAATACTAATGTTGAATGGCGCTGTCATGTGACCGGCTCTCTATAAGTTTATGTGCTGATCTTATTGAGGGCGCCTTGAGCGGCTCAGTGAATGATCGCAGTGCAGAACATTGGTGCTGTTTGGTCACTGCAAAAGGCTCATTGATTACAGATAATCTGCAGCTCCTAACTCATAACATGGTGCCTTCCAAACAGAGGCTTCTACTCGGAGTTCCTTGCTGCCAGTGAAGGTCACTGCTGTGCTGTTTTTTGTGCTTTTATAATGGAGGTTTAGAGTTTGTTATTAAACGAAGGACAAAGGTTATTTAACAAACAAAGCTCCTAATGATGTTCCAGCTTTTCTGCAGAGATGAGCAAAAACATGAAGTTGTTTATAATTCTAATGTGCAAAAGCAAAGTTTCCATCTTAAGTATGCTTAAGGGAGACCATTTTTAGAGCTGCACACTGACTTGAATTAATCTAGCCGAACAGCTTGCAAAAGTGAAAACAACCTCTAGCTGGGCTTTTAAACTTTTACATCTTTGGATAAAAGATTGAAGATGAGACCACATGTTGTTTATTGAAATTGGCATTCCTTGAAGAAATGTACATTACTCATCCACTTGCATGCCAAAGTTTCAAACTAAGATCTTGTGCAATCTGTTTGCTCTCAGAATACTTGTTGAAGATGATTCCCATCTACCACCACACCAAGTTTTAGATCAATATCTGTAAAGTTAGCAGAGTAATGGGTCTTTTTGTGTTTGCTAAGGTCAGTCGGTTGCAATTACCACTGTGACTTGGTTGACTCTAAATGTTAATCAATTGTAGAGGTGCATATAGTTGCAATAAGCAGTACATCAATTAATCGCATGATAAATTAAAATTATCAACCTCATTTTCATTTATCGGCTTTATCATTTCATCGTGTCTCTCTTTCTACTACTAAGCTGAGAAGCTAAGCTACGAGCTAAGCTAACAGGCCAACCTCGGGCCTGTCTTGTCGAAACTCCAAAATTCACGGTTGAAACCCATGTCTTTGTGTAAAAAGTTTTTCTCTGCAAAAAGAAGCTGAGAACTTGTTTACTGATTTTTTAAAATTTTTTATTAAAAGCTTTGTGTGACAAATGTTATGCTAAAGAGCTCAAACCACACCGAGTCTGCTATTTTGAAAACCAAAGAGAGACAGCCCATGTCACATCAAGGGTCCTCCCTCCCATTTTTCTTAAAGAGACGCTGCTCACTCCCTCACTATCCATCTTTCCGTTCAGTCTTATACTGCCATCCGGTGGTTGAAAAAAGGTCCTACACACAAAACAAAATGACAAACATTGCTTCTTAAATTTGACCACAATTACTAATTACTGTAAAATTTGAAACAATATTATCGTTTATCGCAATAATTTTAGACGGTTGCCCAGCAAAATTTGCTACCGACAGACCTAAATGTACATCTGTTGATTACTTTCTAAAATTGTATTAAAGTGCAGTTACTTATGAGATATTTTGCTAAAAGACTGGAATATCGTAGTTAAAAGACAAAAAATTTAACTTAAATCTTGCATGATCATTTATATTATGAATGATTCTCAGCTACTAACACAGGCATTTTGAGATATTTTACTAATGAACAATGCACACAACATACATTTATGTCCAACGGGCGATAATAATGATTTTCAGAAAAGAACTCTGGCAGTTTTTTTGTTTGCCTCACAAGATGAAGTTTAAAAAAAAATTATTCATCTGTTGAGCGACTGTTGCAAGATGAGAATAAGAATAATTCAGCTCCTATCAGAGTATGACAAAATTGCACCCTCAGGACAGGAGATATCAAGTAATGGATCTCATGTTTCAGAGCAAACCAAGGTAGAAACTCGCAGGAATGAATTTAATCTGTCAAATTAAATCATTCTAATTAGGGCAGGGGAATTATCAGCTTAGTTGCAGATATCGTGTTATTGCAACATACGAGAGGAAAGGAAGTCGCAAAATTAGAAAAGAGAGTAGCTCAAACATACGGGCTTCAAAATCAAAGAATATCCGCTGAGATTGAAAAGGCTTAATTACCAATCAAATAACATAAACAGATTTATCTGCCTCATAATGATAAATTATCTTTCCCATGTTCTAACTGCTCTTCAGTTTCATGAAAATGTCTCTTTAAAACTTCAAAGATCAAACTTACTTTCAACACATCCTGCCCTGGAGCTATCCACATTCACACGTTCAAATTAAATCCTCTGTAAGAAACTACAAAAATCCATCCTTTCCCTCATTATAGTTTCCTCATGATGAAAGTAGAATCAGACAGAAAGTGCATTTAAATATTATCATATGCAGAAATATTGTTGCCACGTTAACGCTGGAGCCAAACTGAAACAGTGTAACTGATGGTGATGGGGTGTGGAAAAATCAGTATGAAATCAATAATTCAACCAGCATCTTAAATGTAGTTGATTGGACAATTAAATTACTTTTTACATTTATTTTGTTTGTTCTACATTAAACATTTAATCCTTCCTGGGTTTTATCTTGGAAGTTAAAGGCGATTTTTTTTTTCCAACCAGAACACAAAAACATCTCTTCTTGTTGCCTATTTAATAATAATAATAATAATGAATTCAATTTATAACGCGCTTTTCATTAGCGAAAATCTAAAAGCGCTACACACATTGAATGCTACACACATTCATACACCGGTAGCGGCAGACTACCATGCAAGGTGCTTTCCAGTCCTACCGGGAGCAACTCGGGGTTAAGTGTCTTGCCCAAGGACACAACGACACATGGCGTGGGGAACCGGGATTCGAACCGTCAACCTTCCGATCGGGGGACAACTGCCTATGCCACGGCCGCCCCGGAATTATTTGTCATAAAGATACTCTAATAATTAAATCTGATGAGGTGTGTGCTGAAAAACTAACTTTAGCCTCTGCATTGTTACCATGGGAACCATACGTTCAACTTAAGATGCAGACTGGATTGCGTGTGTTCTTCAGAACATCACAGATATGACTGAGATGTGGAGTTTTAAATGACTCGTGTTCATCCTGTTTGAACAATATCCTAAAACTTTTTTTTGCACCTACAATTTGTGTTATTTTGATGGAGGAGGCAACATTTAGGAATTGCCTGCCATGTAGGACGTCAGGTTCTCTAAAACAATAAGAAAATGGAATAAAGAAGAAATCTAAGAATGGAATTAATGCTTCACAGTGAGGCAGTTTAAATCATGGGTCCAAAGTCTTTAGTACAATAAAATCTAATTATTGAAGAATATAATAGTTCATATTTTTGCTCATTTTAAATGTAAAGTTTGAGTTTCTTGTTGTAAACCCTCTGGTATGACATTGTTCATAAGCTGCTACAGAGATGTAATATTTCTAGGATGTTTGCACTTTGCACATTTTGTTTGCGTTTTTAAAAGCCGAGCAAGGGTCAAGTGTGGAAATAAAAAATTGAGGCCATAACAATTTATTTCTTTAGTTTAGGAAACCTTGGGTTCAGATTTGCAATAAGGGTTTTCTCTATGTGCAGCTGGTGTGTTGAGCTGAAGAAACGAGTTGATACCAAACCAGATGTGAAACAAGAGCTTGGAGACAATCTGCAAATTGCAAGATTTGGCTATAATAATCAGTCCTGTCAGTTTATGTTTCCCAGTTGCTCAACCTCGAGGGCTGCGTGATGTAAATTATGTGACAAGGCCACGAGGGTCTTTCATGTCTTTTGTGGTACTTCTTCCTGTTATTTAACAGTCAACAATGGTGTACCACAAGGCTCAGTCTTAGGACCCACCCTCTTTACAATCTACATAGGTGATGTAGGTCAGAGCATCCCTGATGCATCTTTACATTTCTATGCTGATGACACGGTTGTTGTCTAGCTAAAACAGTTGCTAAGGCTTTCCAGCTTTTGCAATCCGCTTTTGACATCATCCAGTCAGATTAGTTCTGTCTCAAACTTGTCCTAAATGCTGACAAAACCAAAGGGATGCTTTTTTCAAACAGGAAGTTGGTTCCAACAGTTCTTCCTCTGATTTTATCCTCAAATGGTGTTCCTATTGAGTTTGTTGATTCCTATAAATATTTGGGTATCCTGGTCGATTGGCCTCTCTCTTTTAAGCTCCATGTGGAAAACCTAGTAAAGAAACTGAAAGTTAAGCTGGGTTTCTTTTTCAGAAACGGATCATGTCTAACACTGAATGCTAGGAAACGCCTTGTAACTGTGACTTTCCTTCCCTCCATTGATTACGGTGACATTATTTACATGAACGCTCCTACAAGCACCCTGCAGATGTTGGATGCTGTCTATCATGGTGCACTAAGATTCATAACTGGCTGTGATTATCATACCCACCACTGCACCCTGTATTCACTGGTTAACTGGACATCACTAACTTCACGCAGACTCTTCCACTGGTACATTTTCATCTTTAAATCACTTCTTGGTCTGCTGCCTTTGTGAGTGCAGCTACAGCGTGCGCGTCTCAGGACATGATTACCTGCAATGTTCCCTCAGTGGGGACTGAACTTGGCAATCTGAAGATTGAGAATAAAGCTGAAGCTCTCAACCTTGACATCTCTAAATGGCTTTAAGAATCTGTTGGACTCCTGGCAAGAACCAATGCAGACATGTTCCTTCTTTTTAGTTTTCTACATTTGCCTTATAATCTGTCTGTTTTGCTACGTTGACATCTTTTGTTAACTTGTTTAAAAAAAACAAAATCTGTATGCCTCTCATGATTGTCTATTGTTGTTGCTGTTGTCATCATTCTTTGTTGAAAAAAGATCTTTCTTGTAAATGAGTCCTCGAGGATCAATGGGATTAACCTGCCAAAATAAAGGTTGAATGAAAGTCATTCTTCAATCAGGACATTTTGTGACTGCATGGACTGTGTGTTTCAACGCCATGCACAATAAATAATTTTATAACGCGTCGTCAAAGTCAGTCGCAGAAGACCCCAAGTTAACAACAAGAACACATGTTTGGAGTAAATACTGTGTGACAAAAAGGTTTGTTGCTGATTTATTTAATTTTTATCCCTCAAGGATGTTGAGGACACAGGTTATGAACAATACCTAAATAGAAATCACTGTTTTCTGTTTAGCTTTTGTTTCCAGTTGACAAACCAGTGCAATGCCACTAATTAGGCTAGAGTGTAAAATTGTGGACCCCTGAGGTGAACACTGTTGTGCAGTTGACTCAATTTACAATAAGTGTGTGTGTGAGTAGCCTGTGGACACAAACACATGGTGACATCTTCACAGAATAATGTTCAATGACAAATCCAATTTTACACAGTTATATAAAAAAAAAAAATTAAATCAAGGGAAAAAATTTCCGTAAACATAATCCAATTATCCTTTTTCTTTACCTGCCTTTTCTGTTCAGGGTCGCAAGGGGAGCTGATTCCTATATCTTCAGCAGTCAGAGGCAGAGTACACCTGCTAGGTCGCCAGTTTATCACAGGACATTCATGTTTTTGGTCTGTGAAGAAACCGGAGTACCCGGCAATGTTGTGCTGCCCAGAATTCTCTAACCTTTGTTTTATTTCTGTATCTTACACTTTTTTCATAGTTCCTTTCTTTAGGTCGTTCAACGGCTATACAAATGATGTATAATCTCAATATTTTTTAAGGTTTGTTGTCCCTCAGCTGTAAGGCTCCTGATTCAATTCCTCACTGCTGAAAGACATTCAATATGTCGGTGACAGAGAAAATATATCTGAAGTTTTATAGTAGTCCTCTCCTTGGACATTACATGTTTTATTTCAAACCGTAAAGGTCAAATTCATAAAGAAAAAACAGACACAGGCTCCTGGATGTAATAATAAATGCGAAGATCTGCAGGTGATTCTGCATCAAGTCAGAAGCTCTGAAGTTTTCAGGATTCATCTCGTGGGAATAATAAATGTATGTCTGTGCACAATTTAAGGACACCAGAGGAATGAGGAATATAAAGTAGTCAAATTGAGGATTTAAGTATGCTGACTTTTTTTGGCCCCTAATCTGACACATCCTAAAATAAATGCTAATGTTAGCACTAAACCTTGGCAAGCGCATGGTGGATTTCAGTGAGCCTGTCTGCCTGGTGGCCTGCAGAGGTGGATTTCAGTGAGCCTGTCTGCCTGGTGGCCTGCAGAGGTGTTTCAGGGCAGACTGAGTGATGAATAGCTGTCGAGATCAGCTACAAAAAGTGGCTTAATTCAAAAACATCCTTAGTAAAGTTGTAATATTTGCATTTTTCTCCCCTAGAATGTTCCTTTGAAATTAAAATGTTTAGTTCATTGTGAGTGAAGTTAGGGAAAAAAAAATGTTCTCACTTTTTGTGAATGGAAATGTATCAAAGATGAGAAGAAACGACGACAGCGTGCAACAAAGGTTATTGAACGAGTCTTCCTCTGAGATGACGCAGGTATAAAAGTTTGATCCCAGAAAGAAATCCATTACTATTCAGCTTTTATTTCATCAGACCGCAGCAAAAATATATGAAAGATTCAGAGAGGAGAAGAAGAAGACTTAATTTCCCTCCGGCTGATAGAATATCAGTGCCATTTATATTGAGCACAGTCTGGGCCTATCAAACCAAAGCAAAGACTTAAAGACCAATTTGTTCATTTTTCAAAAATGTCACTTTATAGAGGTTCGATATTTGTAACCTTGACTTTTAAATAAATTACACATTTAGAGGACTGGTTGATGGCGGCTGCAGTTCCTTCGCTAATTAGGAATAAAATGAACGTAATGGCTTTAACAACAAACAGCAGTGAGATTTACTGGGGCAACAAAGTGCACAATTTTATTAGCAAACATTAATTTCTTCAAAGTCTCCTTGAAAAGCTGTTGGTTTAAATTACGTTAATGTCCAGAACAGAACCTGCTGTTACAGCTTTGTGACAAACTGAAATCTTCCTTTTTTTTGTTGTTATTATGGTTATTATTATTATTGCAAGGAAAGTGTAGATTTAGGTGACGGTTGCTGCAGACTTGCACATTCTCATGACGAGGGACATTTTTCTCCTACTTTTCGTCCCTCAGTGCTCAGTTTTACTGACATTTACCTCTGTCAGAGATGTTTCCACTTGTGATGGTTGTTTTTTAATTAATGTATTTATTTATTTATTTATTGGACAGGAAAGCTGCAGTGGAGCTTGAGAAGTTCGAGATTTATTTATTTTTTACCAGAAAAATACAGAAATTATTGAATGTTTTTGATTCTAAATCCTTTTTTAATTACATTCGTTAGTAAGATTAAGATATGAATTGATCTTGAAACATCTGCACATTTTTTGATAATTTAAATTAATTTTTTTCTTGCTTCACAGCTCTCATCTTGTGTGTTTGTAGTTGCAGTGCAGTTGGTGGCATGCCTTTTATCAGAACATGTTTAATCAAATTGCTTTCACACACGGCTTGAACAAATTGCTCTTTCCATGTCTTCCTTGTTAGCTGTGGCACTGCTGCCAGTAAGTGCCTAAAGATGAGCTTAAAACTGTCTTTTTCTCCCACATTAGCGAAGCTTTGATTTGATCAGTCAGAACAGAACCTTAACCAGCTTTTGCCCGAGTCTTTTGGTGTTGTCTGAAGCCACGTTTCCACCTTCCGTTGCCTTTGACTCTAATGTAAATTTAGCCGCGCGAAACACAGCAGGCTCGGTTTTGGTGCCTTATGTAGGTCAATTCTTCAGCGCTCACTGCCTAGCTTTGTGATGAGTGATTTCATTTTGTGAGGCAACTGCAGTTTTATTATTCATACTTCGAAAAAGACTGTGGTTCATTAAAGCATGGCGCTGTCATTTTTTGACTCTTAAGAACTGTTATTTTATTTTCCAAATCATTTGGTGCTGGTCTGAACAGTTTTTCCTGCATCTTTCAAAAGTCTTATTGTGCTTCATTTCTAGATTATTTTTATGCGTTTTGTTTTTTTAGCACTAAAATATATGAATACACTTGTTTGTACTTTTTCACAGCAGTCAAGAAATTACAGCAGTTGTGACTGGAGCCAAAAAGCTCCAGTTTTGTCTCCTCACTCTCAGAAACTTTTTCCAGAAGCTCTGGGGCTTTTCAATGTGCATTTTCATGAATTTCTGTCTGGCTTTTTGTGGTTTTTTTTTTGCCAAATGTGGAGCTTTCTTGAGTTATTTTTCATGAAGTCCTTTATGATTCAAAATGTGACAGATGGAGTGATCAGAAAGTTGCATATCTTGACCTTGGAGATCAGCTCAAATGATTTGGGAAGGTTTCTGTGGATCTTTTTTTTAACCATCTGCACAGGAGGTTGCATTTTCACTTGTATCCACATCCTGTGAGGTTGTTTACAGTCCCATGGAGCTTTTTACTGTTACTACCGGTAATGTGCATGCTCAAAGTCAGTATTTTTGCAGTGCATTGTTGTCTAGATAGATTCATGCCTACTTAAGGTTTAACGTTTAATCAAATTCATCATTTGTGTATACTGTAATCATTACCATCACCAACTATGGATTCCTTATATGACAACAAATGATCAGATATTGAGTTTTATGTTTAATCTTTGCATTCACTTTTATCAGTGTTTAGTGTGAATCCACCCTTAGTCTAAACCAGGGGTCTGCAACCTGTGGCTCTGGAGCCACATATAACTCGTTGGTCCCTCTGCAGCGGCTCTTTCAAGCTTTGAAACAAAACTAACATAAAACTGAATTTTTAGGATGTTATATAATCCACAACAAAAATTGACTAGTTTTAGCAGTTTTTCCTGTCATTTCTTTTGCAAATATGCAGATACTAGTACTAATACACAGAGTAAATTATACTTGCTTTAACTTTATGCTTTATTTCTTCAAAGTAGGTTACTCATTTACTCCACAATAATTAAAAAATGCATACGCCTGCACAATTTATTGTTTTTTTTTTACTGGCAAAATAATAGTCTGCAACCTGAAAAGGAAGAAACATGTAAAGCGGATGGATGGATGGATGGATGGATGGATGGATGAATGGAATCCAGTCTTTTGTCTTAAAATGTAAAAAAAAGAAAAGAAAAAGAAGTTAACAATCATTAGATGTTTTTAGTTTTATAACTTCACACCCACTGGCCAGAAAAGACCCCTCTAACAAACTTAAAATGGCCCATGGGCCACCAGTTGATAATGACAATTGCAGGTTTTGCGGCTCTGGAGACATTTAATTTAGTGAACGAAGGGGCAGAACTGGCTCTTCTGATTGTAAAGAATCAGAATCAAAATAAACTTTATTATCATTGCACCTAGATACAACAAGAACATGTATATACAGCTGTCCAAAAGATGGACGGAGTGCACAAAGCTGTTGCTATAAAGCGCGGCCTTCTTATTTGGAATAATATTTTTGGATAGAAAAAGGGGCAAAGCCATGAGGAGAGAGGTAGTGGCATTACAAAAAAAAAGATCTCTTCACATCTTGTCTTTATAGGGCAAGATTTAAGACATTAAAAAACACTGCCAACTAAAAGTACATTTATGAACACATATATGCATTGACAAACGAGGCGGTCCTTGAAGCCTTACATAGTCCATTGTCCTGATAAGATGGTGGTCAGCCAGCACAGTTCTAATAAGACTCCACAGAAGGAGAGTGTGGGGGGGTTGCAATAGACAAAGCTTTTCCTTAGTTTACACATTTCCCAGGAGAAATTGATAAAGGTTGCAAAACCTGGTCTAAACAGTGTTCATATAGAACTACCATGTATGTTTCAGCTGCTCTGTAGACACCTGACAACATTGCACATTTAAAGGGGACCAAATGTAGGATATATAATTTTTTGTGGTTTATCTGTGGGCTATCCAGACCATTTTCAGTCAATTTTATACACAAAATAATGCTTAGATAATAAAATATCCCCTTTCTAATTCTGCCAAATTTCACTTCCGTTCTAAACGACCGGTTTATGAATAATGAGGTCTGAAAGCCACGCCCTACAAAGACCTATTTACATTAACTACGCCCTCTGTAACAGCCAGTATCTCTAATATGTTGTTATTTTAAAATTAGCTCTTTTTTATTACTCATTTGACTTACTGTTAGTGCTAGTAGCTTAAGATAACTTACCAAAAGCCCTCTGCGCGCGCCGCCATTTGCAGCTCCTTTTTTTAGCATTAGCCCACCTCCGAGGCTAATGATAGCTTTTCCTCCTCCGAGCGGGCGGTGTTAGCTCCGCTCGTTGCATGCGGCGCTTTTGGGAGCGATCGCTGCTTCAGTCCACACACAAACAAAGTTCACAGAATGTCTCCAGTTAATTTATCCGCATGAGGCAACCTTTGACCGGACCCCCGGACCTCAAAAGTCAGTAGCTCCCAGCAACTCCCGCACGCAGATGGTGTCTTCGCCGGCGGTCTGCAAAACAAAAGGCTTAAAAAAAAAAAAAAGATGCCGCGACCGGGAAGCGAACCCGTGTCCTTCGGTTGACGAGTCCAATTCACTACCTCTAGACCAACCGGGCAGTTATGCAAAAAGCAGTCTTTCATCGTATAAGAAACAATCACAACCACCTACATTTAGAACGCTGAAGTTTTGATTAGATTTTGATGAAGTGAAAGGTATTCTTAAAATAAATAAGTTGCTAATCTGAAAATATATCGATCAGTGGTGCTTGATGGTACAGACTGTCGCCCCGCGAGAGAGTGTGTGTGTGCACAGTTTTCTGCCGGCTGCGCGTTGGGAGCGATATTACACTAAAAATTGAACTAAAACGTAAAAATAACAATTATAAAGTATTATTATGTCGATGTATATATCTAGTCTCACCCCGATTTCTCCGAAACAAAAGGCTTTAAAAAAAAGGGGGGGAAAAAAAAGATGCCGTTGACAGGATGCGATCTCTGGTCTCCTGCGTGCCGCTCAAGTGTCGTAACCGCTCAACCAAACTGACAGTTGTGCAAAAGTAGTCCTTCATCATATAAGAAACAAGTCCAAACCGCGAGAGTGTGTGTGCACAGTTTCAACGAGACAGAGTTCATTCAAACAAGGTAATAAAACATTCTGGTTTTACTCGAGATGTGCTGCATGGCTGGAGCAGGGCAAACCCCTAGCCCCCCGGGGGCTAAATAAATGAATAAATAAATAAATAAATGACCGCCAGGTCAGCTCCTAAACCGCTAGGCAACCGTGACATCTTTTATACTCAAGTGGGTGGAGCATCACCAGGGGTTGCTAGGTGAGGGGCTGGACTCAGGTTTGAGGTGATTGGCTACGGTTTGTGACGTCACAAACCGCAGGAAGTGTGAAACGAAGCGTTTTTAATCACAGACAAATAAATCTACTTAGAGTAAATAAACCACTGGGTGCATTTTTTTGGCACAAGGACTGTTTTTTTATGAAGTAAATACCCAAAGTTGAGTAAAAAAACATTAAAAAGTGAATTTTGCATGTGTGGTCCCCTTTAAGACACATTTGCGCTCACAACCTAAAATTTGAGTAAAACTAATTTATAATTATTTATAAAAGTCAATAATGAGCAGGTGTAAAAGCCCAAAAGACTAGAGTTGAGCGTCAGCCTTAAATACCGGAAATAGCTATGAATGTATTGTGGGCGTGGTGTTTGATTTTACGCACATGCGTTATTGCATAAAATGGTTAATGAACTAATGTTGGCAGATAATATTTGCAGCTGGGGTCAGAGGAACATTGAATCTGCTTGGAAACTGTCTTGAAGCCTTTACCTTTAACAAGGACATGTCTAATGTACCCAGTTGTCTGTGATACTACAGTAATTAAGGCCAGACACTTGGTTTGAAATATGACAGATTACCATAATACCATACCATACCATACCATTTTATTTATAAAGCACTTTAAACAGGAACGAGTCCACACCAAAGTGCTGTAATAGCTTTAAGGGCACCAACAAATGCTATTTTAGCAATGTATTTGTAAAATAAACACAAATAATTTACCCTAATACATACTAAAAGCTTGGAGGCATACCGGTTTAATAGATTATTGACCTGAATCATTTTATGAGAAATGAAGCATTGTGTCAATAGGTACCAATACATTTTGTCTGTATATTCACCTTTGAGCTTCTTTTTTAGTTTAGCTTGCCAGATATAGATTTGTTCAGACTTTTTCTAACTGTTCAATAACAGAATTGGTTTGTCGAACTTCAGTTTTAGTCCATTCAGGCTCTGCATTCCCAACAGACTTCAAAATCGAACTAAGCGCGACATAATTTTTCTCAAATGAAACAATCAAACACAAGAGGTGAATAGCGTGAAATTGACCTTTGAAGAGAAACGGTGTGTGGGAGTTGCATTGTGAAGATTTCCATTCAGAGAATCCAGGCTGAATTGATTCTGTTTGGATGTCTCTCTCTCTCTCTGTTTGTATGATATCCAAATCACTTTAATGCCCTTACAAATATCACCTCGTGGTAGTTGCACTTTATCGTCTGCTGGATTATCACCAGTTGAGATAAAATTGTATATTTTCTTAGGTGTAGCTTATCCATGTTTGTTGCTACAGATCTGCATCAGGTCCCGTATAGCTTTATGGTTCTGTCTCTTCTGTTGATCTAATTGGATACACTCTGTTGCTTTCAATGAATCATTGCCGGACCTCCTCTCTCGCCTCATGTACTTACTTTTATTGAATGCAGGGTCCCCCTGAATCTTAAGGCGCAACCCTTAAAATGTGCATTTGTCCCTTGGCTTCAGCCATTGATTCTTATTCTTTTCTTTTTTCCAGCTCTTTGCATCAGGATCACTTTTATTCTAGCTGCAGATTATAGGTCTGCTTTTATGTCCCCTGAGAAAAGGCCGCAAGTTCAGGCCGTTCTCCTCACTCCACTAATTGACTCCTAATTTGACGAATGCACTTAAAGGCCAAATGAAAAAGCCGACTTCTTTTTGGTTTCACATATAGAGATGACATTTCCAGCCCCGCTCCTCATATCTGCCCTTGGCCGCTGTCGAAGCACTCAACTCGGCAATGGCCCGTCTAAAACGGAGCTGAAACACCGGCGTTCTAGTTTTCTTCAACAAGGCGAGCATCTTACTCTGCTGATTCCAAACAGCTGCAGGAAATCAGCTTTTTGCTGTGACAATCGAAGGAAAAGATTTTTTTAATTGCTTGCCTCGCCGCAGAGTGGAAAGGCACGCGTTTTGCCTGTGGGTATTCAAATCGACTTGAGTGTATGATGTTTTAATGAGACCGCCGTGTGAATGATTTGTTGCGATCGTGTACGCTTGAAAGCCTAATTTGTTTGTTTCTTTCCCCTCTCTGTTTTTTTTCCCCAGTGGATGTATTCTCAGTCGATTCAAAGGCAGATTTAAGATTTTCTAGACGGATCAGGATGTCAAAGATCTCCAGGGCAGCAAAGGTCGTGAAGAAATTGGAGACGGGAAGTGTAATCCGAGCTATAGTGAGGTCAGGACACGCAACACCCGGACCCCCTCTGGGCCCCATCCTGGGACAGGTAAATTAACTGCAGTTTTGTTTCTTGTGTCATCTATTTGCTCAGAGTAATTGCAAGTGTTACCTTAATTGTGGGAGCTGTGCTTCATTTTATTAGCTGACCTTTCTCACACAGCTTTCATTAGCCATGAGACAACCTGTTCTTTTCTTCTTTTCACTTTGCCAATCACGGACGTCCTTCTTTCCCCTCACTGTATTCACCCATCTCCTTTCCATCTCCTCTTAAAGCTGAGTTTTTGTTTCTTATTCTAGTCGCACAGCTTTAAAGTGTGGGTTTTGTGCCGCACATTGCCTCTGTCTGCAGCTGTTTCCTCAGTTTCCCAGCTAAAGTCACTAACGCCTCCATCAACAGCAGCTGCCCATGTACATTAGTCTTCCTCTTTACAAGCTGGTAAATGAAATGGGACAGAGCGTTTGATGGTTTCGTCTTAAATTCTTGTGTTCTTCTTTCTGCTTCAATTGCTCCACAGGGACAACTGAGATTGTCTGGTTTTTTTTATTGCTCGGGGATGCATCACTGCAACTTCTTCCCCAGTGAAGCCAATTCCAACCAGAAAAATGTAGAGGATAAGTCAGCAGTCTTCAGACAAAGGCTAATTTTATATTTGTTGTAAAAAAAAAAAAAAAAATCTGTATATCTGTTGCCGTTTCCTTCTAATTATACAGCTGTCTTTTTTTTAATCTTTCTAGTAAAAATTTATTTAGATTTTGCACCATAAAGCAACAATCTGCTCCTGCTTTAAAGGCTATTATGTTATTAAAGGTGGATTGTCCTTTTCAGTATTGAATGAAAGCAGCCACGTGGTTCGTTCTGTACATACAAATGATCTGGTTATCTTAATGGACAGTACTCATCAGCCCTGAATGCCACTGCATACTTGGAAACCAGATCAATTCTCACAGCTAATCCATCTCTGTGACTTAATGGTGGCATTTTGACAGGAGGGTGGAGAAGTGAACAAAAAGCTGGCAGAGAATTTTCAGAAAAATGCAAATGTAAAGATTAAATGAAGGAGATATTGTAAAGCAATAGAGTTTTCTTATCGACACTGACAGGTAGCGCCATTATTTTAGGCTTCGGTTTAAAAGTGACGCACTATGCTGTTACAAGCTGAATAACTAAAGCGGTTTAGAGTTTGTTGCATCACAGAAAGAAAAGTTTTTTTGTTTTTTACCCCACGGCCAAACACAAATGATTAAAACAGTTGCCAAGTGTATGAATATTGAAACAATAAAAAGGATGTGCTCTGAGATCTTGGAGCTGTATCCACTGAGGATCTTGACTGACAGACGTCTGATCAGAGCTGAGCTTATTTGAATTGATCCAAACGGCTTAGATACTAAATCACAAACAACAGATTTTAAATACTTCGCCCCCTTCCAGCTGTGGATTTAAATGTACTGGATGTCACGAAGCTGCTTTCAGATATCCAGCTTGGTTTTTGCTGCACACTCAAAGAGCTGTAACAGAGCTGATGTGCAGGTGGGAGATGAACCTCTTCCTCCTTCCCATTATTCCTCACAGTTCAGGTATTATAATGTCAGACACACAGCTGTGTGGCATAATTAGATCGAGGCTGAGATGTTTCAGGACAGTTTGAGTGTTTTGGGTGTGGAGTTGGCATTTGGTTGCTTTGAAAAACTTAATACAGTATAGCGCGTTTATGACTTATACTTGTATGCAGACCTGCTTAAAAGTCCTGAACAGAAAACTACCGTACAACATTTTCGTTACAGGTTGTTTTACAGCAGATGTTCTGACTTCAACAAGTCAAACAAGCAAAGGTGTCACAGGTGCCACATCTGCAGCTGTTGTGTAAAATGTGCAAAAGCAGAGCTTGTAAAAATACTCGGGCTTATCTATATTTTTCATATCAGATTTTGTGCCACGTTCACTATAACACTGTGCTTTCTTGTCCAATTTGTGTTGTTGGTTTTTTTGTCGTGTGTTTTTGTACAAACCTTTGATTAGGCTTTTTTTAAATTGAGAAACCTCCTCATTACTGGAAACATAATTTCTGTGAGTTGGACTTGAATTGATTGATTCATTCCATACATATCAAAAACATTGCATATGGCATATCAACATTAACACTAATATTAATCTATGTATATACCTACACATATACACACGTATACATGCACATTTGAACATATACCGTAATTGCCGCCGTACGCGTCGCACCGCCATATACCGTAAGTTGCATCACTCCATATTTGTCTAATAAAGTGGAAAAATCCATAAATGTCGCTTTGCTGTATATGCCGCATCTATTATGCGTCATTTCTTTCAAATTCAACAAGATAGCCACTTAAAAAAACAAACATTTGTTTGCTCAAAATTATAGCAAAGTTGTGTCTCAGTCTAACATTTGCTTAATAAATGCACCTGCGGGGGGTGGGGGCATAAATATGTCGCTTCGGCCTACAAGTCGCAGGGCATGTAAAATATGCAAAGAAATGTGACTTATACAAAGAAAAATACAGTAGAACCCCTTGTAAAATAAATTTATATATTTGGCTGAATGCACACAAAATAAATAAATCTGTAAAATAAGTATACTGTATACCCAATGTGCAAACTCCTACTTGCACACACGAGTCCCATTTAACATGTCTGAAAAGGGGTAGGAAGAAGTCAAACTTATTTAAAGGGGACCACATATAGGTCTTTAAAATTTTTATGTTATGTCTGTGTGCTATCTTGACAATATTAATTCATTTTAATACACAAAATAATTCTTAGATAATCAATTATACCCTTTTTAATTCTGCCATTTTTAACTTTCGTTTTGAACGACCGGTTTCTGATACTGAGTTCTGAAGTCCACGCCCTTCAACGATCTGTTTACGCCCTCTGTAACAGCCAGTATCTGTAATGTGTTGTTGTTTTAAAATTAGCTCTTTTTTTATTACTCATTTGACTTACTGTTAGTGCTAGCTTAAGATAACTTACCGAAACCCGTCTGAGCGCGCCGCAATTTGCTGCTCCTTTTAGCATTAGACCACCCGAATCCGATGCTAATGTTAGCTTGTTCCTCTTCCGGTGTTCGCCAGCTCCGCTCGTTGCACGCGGCGATTTTGGGAGTTATCGCTGTTCCAGTCAAGACACACACAAAGTTCACCAAGTGTCTCCCGTAAATTAATCCGTAAGGTAGTGCTGGACGATAATTCAATAACGATAAATATCGCGATATACTTTTATTCAATAACGATGATATGAAGTTTAAGCATATTTTCGATATTTCGATAAGATTTTACAACTTTTCACTGACGTTTTTCTCTTTCTGTTCGGGTTGCAACGCGCCCGGACAGAAAAGGCTGTGACACAAAACGTGCGTGGTGACGTCGTTGTTACGCAGCGCTCACTCCAGCAGCAGACGTTAGCGGTAGCAGGCTAAAAGCTAAGCTAGTCTCCAAAGCGTGTTGTTTTCGCTTCAAAACGAGTGCTCATGACCGTCAGAATGTGACTGAACAAAGTTTCACAAGCGAAGAGAAAGCAGACGACATCACTGATGAGAGGAAAGACTAATTCGTCGGTGTGGACGTAGTTCGGTTTTGTTAAACTGCAGGCTTCTTCTGCAGCGAGTCCTACTCGGTTTCTTTATTTTTCAAAACGTGACGGAGAGTCGTTCTAACTAGCTGTGGAAACATCTACTTGTTTAATCTGAAGAGTTTCCACTCGATAGAATATGATGAGAGTCAGAAGATGAAGAATAAAGTTTGAGCCAACGTTTCCCTGAAACTACGACGTAAACAAACAGCCCCAGCGCGACATGTTTTTTTTTATTGAAAATAAAACAGATTCATCAGAATAAAAAGAAAGAAAAACACTGAATGAAAAGGTGCAGAAAGACGAAAATAGTGTTATAATATCTGCCCCTTGTTTAAAAAATACAAAATAACTACAAACAACAACCTTCACTTCACCTGCACCACACCTTCCCAACAACTTTGATTTAATCATCTTTTAAAACATATAAATAGTTTTATAAATGTTTATGATGATATCAAGTCAACACAATCCTGTTTCCTGATTTACAACTCAGCTCCTTCACACTAGTTCTAAATGAAGATTTTACAAACATTTACATTCCCTTCAGGGTTTAATAACTTTTTAAACAAAATGTAATTGAATATTTGGGGGTAATATTTTTTTTAGTTTTATACATGACTTGTAAAATACTATGTTCAACCAAATCATAACATTTTAATAATTTCAATTGATGAAATAATATATTTGTTGGGTGACCATAGCACTTCCTAATAATAATTCTTACAGCTCTTTTTAGTAAAATAAAAATAGGATTTGTAAAAGTTTTGCATGCTTTTCCCCAAACTTCAATACAACAGATTAAATATGGAACAATCATTACATTATACAATATATTCAAAACTTTGTCATTCAAAAACTATTTTACTTTATACAATAATGTAATTGATTTTGTTATTTTTATTCTTAAGTAATTTCCATGAGATTTCCATGTCAGCTTCTCATCAATAACGACACCCAAAAGTTTTATTTAATTAACTATGAATTTCAATGCTGTAAATTTTAAAGTTCTTGTTTAAAGTTAAAACTATTAATATTGACACAGTTGAGAATTTTATGCCAAGAAAGTTCATGCTCAATAATCCAGGTACCAAATCCAATAATTCTCAGTTGGGTCATCTGGAAACTGGATGGAGGATGGAGGGTGAAACGTTTCTATAAAAAAACTGTCCATGACCCGACAGAAT